>CM029023.1:153746050-153863324 GCA_016801055.1 Panax notoginseng | reverse complement strand
TTTTGGACATTATCTATATATATCATACGTATATATGGGGAAGGAGAAATAGAATTTATGTATGGTAGTCTTCAGCATATAAATATAGGTAAAGAAAGAGAGAGAAAGAGAGTTAGGAATGGATAATACAACACCACCAGCTGAGGAGCTACTAAAGAAGATCCAAGAGCTAGAAGCAGGGCATGCCCGCTCAAGCAAGAGATGTCTAAGCTCATGATCTCTGGCGAACACAAATTCGAGCGTCAGAGGTCCCACTCCATTTCTCCCCAGAGGCGGAGGCGGCGCCACCTCGTAGGAGAGCTGGTGGTGGAGGGGTACGATGGTGGGTCAGCGGCGGCATTTAAGATGGGTTCTGCATCGTTCCGGCATTTCGTCCCCTCTGCAGAGGGAGAGTCGGAGTCTTGAAGCTAGTAAATCCAGCATGGGGACGCCGCCGCCGCTGCAGCTTCCGCCGGAGGTGAAGTTTAGTGACAGTCAATATTTGAGTATATTGGAGTCCATGGGTCAGTCGGTTCATATATTTGATGTCAATGGTCACATATTTTACTGGTGAGTCCATCTAATTGTTACTTATTGATGGGTTAGATGAATTGTTTCTCTGTTGGACTAATTATTTTTCTTCAGATTAATTGTTTCTATTTTATATGATGCCTTATTAGTATAATGGATTGGTGATGCATTTAAGAGTTTAGATTGATCATTGCATTTGATTTTGAGTTGATGTTCAACAAATTGAAACTACTTATTGAATGCTTGGATTTGGTATTTTTTGCTATGTGGTTTGTTAGAATGAGATTAAAGTAAATGAAATTAGAGTTTCAATCTTTTTCCATGTGGGTATTATTCAATTGTGCAGGAATCGAACTGCTGAGCGCCTATATGGCTATTCTGCTGCCGAAGCTCATGGGCGGACTCCTATTGACCTCCTAGCAGATCCTCAAGACTACACTGTAGGTTATAGTATATTAAATCGTACATTGACTACGGGAGAGAGCTGGACTGGGCAGTTCCCCGTCAAGACCAAAACAGGCGAAAGGTTTGAAGTCATTGCCACCAACACTCCTTTCTACGATGACAATGGCAATTTAATTGGGGTTATTTGTGTATCAACTGATTCAAAGCCGTTTGAGGAAACGAGGTCAGCTCTATCTGGGGCACAACACACTGAAGCCGATTCAAGTTTTAGCCGGTCTAGGAGAATTGCTTCAGCTAAACTGGGGCTAGATCCTCAGCAGCCTTTGCAAGTCGCAATTGCCTCAAAAATATCAAATTTGGTCTGTATGATAGTTCTCATTATCTCATGTTATTAAGATTAAAATTAGTGTAAGCCTAGTATTGATTTCTAGAAACACTAAAACAGGCTTCCAAGGTGAGCAACAAGGTCAAATCAAAAATAAAGTCTGGAGATAACATCATGGACCGTGAAGGTGGAAGTGGAGATAGTCATTCTGATCGTGGTATGTCTGATGTGGCTCTCTCTGACCATAAGGAAGATGCACTTTCAAGTGGGGCTAGCACCCCAAGAGGAGAGATTCCCCCATCTTCATTTGGAATCTTTTCTCACACTGCTCATGATGAGTATTCCACTGGAAAATCCTCAAGAGATTCTGGTGACGAGAATGATGGGAAACCCGGGATGCACAAGATTATAACTTCGAAGGCAGAGGCATGGATGTGTAAGAAAGGTATAACATGGCCATGGAAAGGAAATGAGCGGGAAGCATCGGAGCCAAGGACTGCTCGTTTTGTTTGGCCCTGGTTACATAATGATCAAGAGAGTGATTCTGCTTATCAGAAGAGTTCTAATGCTTCCGCAAAATCAGAAAGTCAAGTGTCTGACATTAACCGAACAGGTAATAATGATGCTCCAGGGTCCTTGTCTTCATTTAACGTCAACAGCACAAGCAGTGTAAGTAGCTGCGGTAGTACCAGTAGTAGTACCATTAATAGAGTGGATGTGGATACTGATTCCTTGGACTATGAAATCTTGTGGGAAGACTTGACGATTGGAGAACAGATTGGGCAAGGTATCTTTTTCTGATTTACCTCTCTTCACTTGATGCCGGTGAAGCTTCCGAAACTACTTGCCTTATATTCCATCTTTACATAGTCTTTTACTGTTTGTATTTATTAGTTATCAACATATTTACTAATGCGCATCATATTACAACTACATCGTTTTGAATGAACCTCAAAATAATATCTAGTGTTTATTATATCCGCATCTAATGTACTGTTTATGAAACCATTATTGGGATGTAAGATCTTTGAAGGAAATTTTAACATGAATAACACCCATTGCCTCTGTAATATCTGTTAGATGTAGTTCTCTTTTAAAATTATAAATTTTATGCCTATTTTCTTTTTCTAAAGGTATACAAGGCATATAGCTACTCATGTTTTATTCTGATACTTTCTTCTTATATTTTCTGGCAGGCTCTTGTGGGACTGTATATCATGCTTTGTGGTATGGATCAGTATGTTCTTTGGCTCTTCCTTTTAATAATGTTGTTGCCAAGATAATGCATGAAAGCACTTTAATAGTCCAACTTAAAGATGAGAAATTACGAGATCAAATTCCATTAACCAAATCTTAAAGTTCATCCATAATATGCAAAACATAGCAAAAAGATGACTTGGTTATTTATGATGCTATATTTAGAGCGCAAGCAATTATGCTATTTACCCAAATATCTGAAATTACATCTCATCAGATAAAAGCAAAGAAGTTGCCCTAATCACCCAGACCTACTTTGTAAAGGAGCACCACAAACTCATTGTGATGAAATGAGATGATGCTATATTATCATCTTTCTTCACGTCTAAATTCTAGTAAGAAATACTTATTACATTTAAGAACGGAAGAACCATATAAACTTGCGGATTTGGTAGTCTCACATGTAATTAGATGACGCTTGTGTTCTGCAGGATGTTGCAGTCAAGGTATACTCCAAGCAAGAATATTCAGATGATGTCATAGATGCTTTCAGACAAGAGGTAGTGTTTTTTACAATCAATTCACTAAATTAAATTAATGTTCTAAGTGCAACTTTTCTTTTTAGAGCCTTTATGCCTATGAGTTGAAGCCATATACCATGATGATTCAGTTCTATCTAAAGAAAAGGATGACTCAAAAATTTGTTTTTTCTTTCTCTTTCCATATTAAATGCACATGCACATGCATGATGCACAGTTTTTAACTACCAATTTGTGCTTTGATTTTCTCTTATGGTAATCGTAATAATTAAAGAAAGCTTATGTTGGACAATGTTTGGTCATAGTCTGACAGACACATTACGTGGATACTAATTTTGGTGGGCATGAACTGTTCGGAAGATGTTGAAGGGTTTAATGTCAACTCAAACATTGTTCATAAGTTATTCACTTTCTATTGTTAGGAGAAAAGCTAAGCCATGAAATCTTTGTCTTGCGGGATGGTGGGCCAAAGTGTACATAATGATTTCTTGTAGAAATTACTAGGTCCGAGTCTCATAAAATCACCTCAATGGGGGTAATAAACAAATTGGATGACTAGGTGCTAATAAAACAAATTTGGGTTTTCCTTTCCCGGAAAGCCGGAGATTGGAAATCAGTACTTAATGGCTACTCAACTTATCTATAGGAAAGTCTTGAACGATTCTTTTAAATCTATACTTGTCAGATAGGTGGTCATTTTTTAGTCTGAAGCTGATTGAGATAATGTTTCTTTCAAATAATTTATAAAATTTAGTGTTGATGTTTGAGGTTTATGCTTTTTGTACTTGAAGGTATCTCTTATGAAAAGGCTTCGACATCCAAACATTCTGCTCTTTATGGGTGCTGTAACTTCACCACAGCGTCTCTGCATTGTCACGGAATTCCTTCCCCGGTTTTATTCTCCACTTTCTTGTGAATACTTTATTGTTGGGAGCAATCTTCCATGTTCATTACGTGTATAGTGATATCCAACTTATTGATTTCTCTTTGGTAATACTCCCTCTGTCCTATTTCATGTTATACAATCGACATGGCACATGGTCTAGGAAAAAAAAGTTAGACCATCTTTTCTATAAATTCTCGTCCATGAAGAGAATGAACATATTAGGTGTACTGCATGGTCGGTTTATCAGTCTCTTTCTTAATCGTAGGCATCTGCTTTTTGAAATTCTAAAAAAAAATTATTTCGTGGTATTGCAGTGGAAGTTTGTTCCGCTTACTACAGAGGAATTCTTCTCGACTAGACTGGAGACGGCGTGTTCACATGGCGTTGGATATAGTGAGTTATCAGAGTATAATTTACTTGTGTTTATAGATTATTTATGAACAGTATACATGCTTAGTAAAGGGACATGGACTCCACTTTTTGGTTTGTATTTGCTCTCATCTGTATTTCCATTTTTCTCTTACGATAAGTGATTTGAAGCGTTCTTTGTGAAGTAATTAGAATGTTTTTGGGTAACTTGTATCTAGACCTGACAAAATATGGTTATGGGTTAGTTTTGATTTATAAAATATGGTTATGGTTCTATTTAAGAACTAAAACCATATTAACTATTTTTAATATGGGTTGTGTGGTTGGAATCATATAGTTATGGTTCAAATATAGGTCGATCCATATTTTAAATTATTAAATAAATTATTATTAGATATATCATGTATACATAATCACTAAGCATTTTTTTTTGGGGAGTGGGGAGGCGGGAGTGTATATATAATCAATTAATCACTGAATATTTCTTTGGGGGGTGGGGGGTGGGGGTGGGGGGTGGGGGGTGGGGGGTGGGGGTGGGGAATGCATACATAATCACTGAATATTATTTTTTTTTGGGGTGGGGTGGGGTGGGGTGGGGTGGGGTGGGGGTGGAGGCGGGGGCGGAGTTGTATACATAATCACTGAATATTTTTTTTGGGAGTGGGGGTAGAGATGTATACATAATCATTGAATATTAATTTTTTTAGGGTGAGGGTATAATAATCATTAATATTATTTTTTTTTGGTTGAGTGGGTGGGGTGGGGTGGGGTGGGGTGGGGTGGGAGTATATATATAATCAGTAAATATTATTTTTTTGAGGGGGAGGGGTAGGGGTAGGGGGAGGGGTAGGGGGGAGTGGGGTTGGGGTTGTGGAGGTGGAGGTGAAGGTGGAGGTGGGGGTGGGGGTGGGGGTGTATACATAATCACTGAATATTATTTTTTTGAATCAAAATTTTTTGAATCTGGTGTGAAAAGAACTTTTGATTTTGATTTGGAATGAAATATGGGTCGAAAAATAGTTTACCGGTTTGGACCTATATTTCTTTTAAAAAATATGGTTCCAAAGCCTTAACCAACTTAAATAAATAAAATAGTTAACCAACCCATTTTGTTCTAGTTAATATGGGTTGACCCAATAGTTAACTAACTATATTGTCAGGTGTACTTGTATCTCATGGTCAGTTATCATGCATTGTCTTATTGCTACCCATATATAGGCACGAGGCGTGAATTATCTTCATCACTGCAGCCCACCAATCATTCATCGTGATTTGAAGTCTTCAAATCTTCTTGTTGACAAGAACTGGACTGTAAAGGTCTGCCTTAAGTTTTCCAATAGTTGCTGCTTATTTGTTACTTTTTTTCCCTTTCAACCTCTTTACATTACTTTTCCTGCCTTACATTAGAAAGTAAAAGAAAAATGAATAAAGGTGATCAATACCACAGATTTCTCATTATTTACAATTCAATAGGTTGGTGACTTTGGTTTGTCGCGTCTCAAGCATGATACATTTCTGACAACAAAAACAGGAAAAGGAACGGTACATCACTGGCATTCATGACTTGTATCTTTTGGGTGGCATTGCAGAAAAAGAAAATGTTCTTGATCTGACTTGCAATTTAATTTTTTTTCTTCTTATGTAGCCTCAATGGATGGCTCCAGAAGTTCTTCGTAATGAACCCTCAGATGAGAAGTATGTCTTAATACATTAGGCCAGTGCTCCTTTTGAAATTGAGTTTTGATGAACCTTTAAATTTAACATTTCTTCTTGGTTGGAACATTTAGATCTGACGTATACAGCTATGGGGTAATATTGTGGGAAATCGCCACTGAGAAGATCCCTTGGGATAATCTTAACTCTATGCAGGTATTGTTCACTTCCAATATTAATTTTGACGTTGGAACATCAATTGGCATTGCTATGGGTTTAATTTTATTATATGGGACCAAAAAACAGGGTAACATAGTTTGGCCTCTCCTCTGACTTGGAAGGCCCACACAAAAATCTTTTCAAATATTCAAAATGACCAAAGCATAGCATTCTTTTGGTAGCAAATTCCTTCTTAGATGGAAGTGATGAATTACAGAAACTGCCTATGTAACCTGGAAGTTGTTCATTCCCTCTCATTAGACAAAATGAAAGGTATTCCCTCTGTTTGACAATAAGAGTCCTAGTTGTCTCGTCGACTTTTTCTGAAGGTATATTAAGATTTATTTAGGACACACGGAGACAAAAAAAAACAGTAAATTTCTTTGTAATAAGAAATTTTAATCTTAAAATATTACTACTCCCTCCATTCCACAACAAGAGTCCTATTTACCTTTTTTTGGTTTAAAAAAGAGTCCCACATTTTTTGTACGAGTAAAGGACAATCAAGTTTATCATCACAATTTTATTTCATGCCATTACCTACTAAAGTAAACACTCGGAAAATAAGGGGAACATGAGAGAGATATATCCTAAAATTTGTAAAATTTTCTAGTGGTACTCTTTGATCAGTTTGAAAATTTGTACAAGTGAAACCTTAATATTGGTAACAAAGTCAGCAAGGTAAATCAGAGTTTCTTGTTCGGATGGAATGAGTACTCAGTCAGTTTAATTGCCAATATCCCCATGTTTAGCAGGCTGGAAACACCAATCCCTCCCCTTTCTCCTTTGTTACCATGTGCACCTCATTTCGTGCTTCCCTATCATCACTACCCGAACCACCTGCTGTCCTAGTTCAACTCACCATGATAGAAACCACATACTCTATTACTCTTATTGAAGCCACCATTTTGACCACCACAACTATTGCATCCACAACCACTTGAGATAGATTTTTTTGATGAGGTAGATTTTGAAAGAGAAAATAATTTGCAGATTAGGCCTAGACTGCAGCCTCCATTTTTACCTCGAAAACCACACCCTCAACTGCCATCAGACCCACCAACATCAAAGATCAACGATTAAAAAACGTCACCTTATTTAACAGCCATTGTCACTATTAAAGATCCACTATGGCTGTCACTATCAAATACCCACCTTTGCAAAGTAATGGTTGCAGTAGGTGGTGGCAACGGTAAATTGCATCTCCCTCATTACTTTCTGATATATGGTACATAGAAAGAGACATAACCCGATGATTATTGGTTTTGACATATGGTATTAGGATTGAGCAAAAAATGAATAATACTGAATAATCGAACCGGACTGAATTTTTTTAACCGAAATATTTCGGTTATTCGGTTATTTTGAGTATTTCGGTTATATCCGTTTTACTATTCGGTTTTCGGGTTGGGGTTTGGATATTGAAATTTGGTAATTCGGTTAACCGTATAACCGAATAAGATGTACACAAATTTAAAACTTAAAACTTAAAAGCTAAAAGTAAAACACTACACAACTCTTAGTCCTTGATAACCTCAAATCACTAAATCAGTTCTCCTCGATAACCCCAAATCACTCCTCTCTTTCATGAATTATGGCCTGGATGGGTTCTGCTTTGAGGCCAAACCCAAATGAGAATAGTGGAGCGTATCTTACTCACCTGCAACGCCTTGCCTGGAGCGTATCTTACTCACCTTCTAAAGGTAATTAAAATCAAGGTTTTGCCTGAACATGTACTCCGTAGATAATACTTCTTTAATAGTCTCTTCCTTCTAATAAAGCTTGATCTGACAGAATATTGCTTGCTTTTAAGTCTCTGTGGATGACTTTCAACCTAGATTACTTGAGCTATTCCTTCTATGATCTGAAAGCGTTTGCTCCAATCCAAAGTTGCTCGTTGAGAAGGATCTACTGGTGAGGACATATTGTAGAATTAATTCAACTAAGAAACAAAAAACTGCTCTTAATAAGACCCATCAAAATGAAATAACTCCTTGTCCTTCTGATCCGGGAAGCCAAGAAGCCACTAGGGCATCCATGGTAGAATTCTTAATTTCGGTTATTACCCGAACAACCGAATATTAAATTCGGTAATTCGGTTAGTGGGTAATTCGGTTATTTGTTCGGATAACAAAATTGTACAAATTTCGGTTTTCGGTTATAACCGAATAGCCTATGCGGTCCGGTTATAACCGAATGATCAGTCCTAGGTGCATAGAAAGAAACATAAAGCAGCAGGACTAGAATTTAACTTTCTGGAGTATTTAAACTTGTCATTTTGTTAAAAGATCATTCACTAATTGTTTCGGGCATGACACATGGGAGGTCAATTTAATTACACTCTAAACAGAAAAACTGAAAAGCTGCACCTATTAGTTTGGCATGTATGAGAGACAATTTGTTTAGGATATTTGCAGGTGATTGGAGCTGTAGGGTTCATGAACCAACGGCTAGAGATCCCAAAAGACATGGATCCACAATGGGCTTCTATAATTGAGAGCTGCTGGCACAGGTTCTTGTTTCTTAACTAGAAGCATTGTTCTTTGTTTTCCATCATTTATTTTAAAAATAAATATTCAGTTGTGGAATGATTTCAACTTGTGAAATAGTTCTTAGTGTGAATTGTGCTTTGATATACACTTTATGACTTTTGTTGAACCAGTGAACCAAAAAATCGCCCAACATTCCAAGAATTGATGGAAAAGTTCAAAAATATGCAGAGGCAATATGTCATCAATTCCAAGCAGCCGGCTCCAATGCAGGATATACCACCCTAAGAGAGTGATAGACACAAATAATCCATGGCTGAGTTACTTGAGGGGATTGCCATGCCAGCAGAACCAATGACTTTATTACACAGAGCTGCAGCTGCTGACCCAATTGCTTGCGGTATCATTGCCACAAATTGGATTGCAGAGTGCTTGAAGAAAGAATATGTCATTTATGTGAGGTCCCAATTCACTTGTGTTTATCTATTGACATCATGAAATCACAACAGATGCTCTTTTATTGAACCTTACACATCGGAGTCCTGTCATTCACCAATAGCTGTTTGTGTGATATTGCATTCATCTAACAGACATCATTTGTGACCTATTCAAGTGTTACAACCATTCAAGATACTTGTACAAAAGGCACCCATATCTTAACATTTGAAATAATGAAACAAAGCCTCCTATTATTAGACTTATTTGTACTATATTATGTTTACGCAATTATAGCTACTCCGGTGCCAATTATAAGACTAAGTTGTCCGGAAAGGTTTGTGAGCACTGAGCAGTACTTATTTTTTAAGCCTATGGCATTTATGGATGACGAGTTGACGACCAAGTTAGGAGCTGATTATATTGAGGTTCTATTACATGCTCAATCATCCAGAGTCCAAGTCTGTAAGATGTGTTTGTTCAATGTTCACAAAGAATGTCCCATTACTTGATCTTGAATAGAGAAAAATTTATTTGACAAATTGCTAATTACATACAAGAAGTCTGCCTACTGAGAAACAGAAAACCATTATTTTAAAGATTTTCCAAACCACAGTAGTTTTTTCATATAATTATGTAAATTAGGTTAGAAACTGATCTGATCCGATTAGATGGCTAGATCTTTCTGGGCCAAATATACTGTCAGATTGGTATGCAAAAATAAAATAAAACAAAATAACATCTCTGCCTATAACTTGAGACATCAAAGCTTATTATAGCAAAGGGGTAATAATAATAAAAAAGTGCTAGTTTTTTTTATTTATTTTTTTGCTAGTTTGAACACACACACACCCCACACCCTCCACCCCCCAAACAACTCGAACCCCCAACCTTATGGTAAACTTTTGCATAAAAAACACAAATCGCCAGGGATAACTGGAGACATCTATCTGAATAGATTACATTGCAGAGAGAGTAAATAATACAAAGTTACTAGTTTGATTTTTAAGTGGTTATTATGCTAACATGGTCATCATGTTATAGCATGACAACATTCATCCACCAAACTCCGAAATCCTCAACACTTAGGCTTGAAGCAAATATCGTATTGCAGCAACAGCATCACCTTTGTGCTCACGTAATGTTCTTTCAGCCACCTTCTTGTCCAACTGGTGTCAAGTTTAAAGGAAGATAAATTAGAGCCTTGTGCAGCAATTATTGGAAACATAAGACAGGGCATCAAGATCTATGAGTAGACTAACCTCAAGTTCATTTGCAATTATGTCAACTTCAGCTGCATTAATCTTAACAGCAGCCAATTCTTTCTCTCTACAAGGAACCAAGCACAATTATCACACTATATAGAGTTATCTGATAAATGCCCAAATAACAAAAAGAAAAAGAAAGACCAGTAGTTTTTAGAATAACATACTACAGGATTCCTTAACATACCAAATTACTTCAGTTTTGACCTATATATATAGGGAAATGATATTTCCACATATAATTTTGATATTTCCACGTGCTTCTCTCACAAAATATATATACATATTTTGCTGGAAAGTGACTTCAGCATTTTCCTTTTTAATCTAATCAGGCTTTCAATAGGAATTCTGACGATTATCCTACTAAGGAGTAATGAGAGAGGGGGGAGAAGGAATGAGATAATGGGTACTATTAGTGTCTTCTTTAAGGTAAACATTGTTATTATTTTTTAAGTATTTTAAAATTTTCAGTTTTTCTCATTACTTGGGTTTTAGGGTCCAGGAGTATACTCCAACTACACCCTTGTAGTTACTGCAAAATTGTTGAAAAATATAGGATTTCAAATAACTTGAGAAAAACAGGTACTTTTAATCATTGTCCACTTGAACAACTCTTGCTGAAATCAGAACTTGAATGGCGAAAAATCTCCATTCACAAATTTTCAAGCCAAAATATATCTAAATCTGCAAGAGATTGAGAATGATATCACAAAAGGGTCCTGGAAAAGAAAAAGGAAAGGAGAGCCGATTTTGGAGATAAAACAGCCTGCAGTTCTCTTTGCCCTCCTTTTCTCCTTTGGGCTTTTCGTTAGTGAAGCACCATTGGTGTTTGCAAGCAAGAAGGATAAAATTTATTTAAGAGGTATAATCATCGTGAATGTACCTGGGGATTCTTAAAAAATGAGCACTATATACCATAAACAGCGTAGTAGGCGTCATTTGAAGTTCATCAAAAGCTATATTTCGACAAACATGCCAATATTTAATTAATTGTTAAGAAATAATATACTGAAAAAAAAACACAAGAGTAAGGATGAGACCAGTGATCTCAATTCTCAAACTCTTAAAAACATATAGTGTCCAGTAACAACTAATTGATCATATAAACTTCATGAAGTTGAAATTGTTAAAGAAAACTTCAAAGGCATGCTAATGGACATACATTAAATATACATAGTCCATCACACAAGTTTTGGAAGTATTTCAAGTTTAAAACTAAATAAGTCAACCCAACTAAAATAGTGAAGCAATCATTTTACAGAAAAGCTTTTCCAAAAAATGAACAAAACCCTAGTTTCAGAAAATTTTAATCCTATCACCTCCTAAAGTCCTATTTATATGCTACAACCACTATAACTTATGCTCATTTGAGAAACCTAACACAATAATGTCCTCGTCAAATCCCTATAGCAAACATTTTTCCAAACAGATTACATATATCCAAATATAATTAACTCCAAATTACAGATTATCTAATATACAGATGAAAAAAAAAACGGACCTCAGTCTCATAGCATTCAAATCAGCTTCCTTTGATGCAGCAATCGATGCCATAGCCTGCCCACATACACACACAACACATATATATATATCAAGATAGAGACGGAAAGAGGAGATTAGGGCTAGGATTTAGGATTAAGATACCTCTTGCACACGGGTGGAATCGAGCTGACGATCTTCGACATGGTCAGTGAGCTTGTCAAGGGCTTTGCTTTGCTGCTGCAAGTCCTTTGAGTCCTCCAGCCTCTCTATTGTCCCTTCTTCCCCCATTCCTCCCTCCATTTTCTCTTTCCTTTTCTTTTCCCCTTTCTTTCTTTCTTCTGCCCCCAAACCCTCTCTGAAATCTTTCTGAAGTAGCCCTGTATTTTATTCTTACGGGTCAGATACTTTAACTAACCGAAATTTGAATGACCCGGTCCATATCTGTGAACCTCTGGGCTTTGGCTTTGATTAGACATCATAGGCCTTGACATCTCTCGAATTAGTTGTCTTTGGGTCATTGAGGTTGGCAATTTTAAAAAATTTTGCAAAACTATGTTATATTTCTTTCTCATTTTAAAATATAAAATTAAATTTAACTTTTTAAGTTGATTTAAAATATTTTTAAACAGATCACAAATTTTAATTTAAAAATATATTAAATTAATCTTAAAAAGTTAATATTAATTTTATAATATGAAACAGATAAAATATAAAACAAGAGGTAATCAATCGTGACCATTCTTATACCTTCACATGAATTGTTATACAATATTACATTTATTAAAGATATAGGATATGAAAGTAATCCACAAAACATAACTTGACATGTTAGATTGACTAATATTTGCACAATAAATTTAGGGGAACATTATTTCTACACATGTTTTTGATATTTTCATACGATTCATTCCCACATAAATGAGTAATCAATGTATGCTCATGTGAGAGAGAGAATCACGTGAAATTATTAAAAATACACATGAAAATATCAATTTTCTAAATTTATAATCCCGGAAGAATCTTGTAGACATGAGCCTTACATGTAGTGGGGTCACACATGAGAGAGTCGAAATGTTTCGATTGTGGATGAGTTCTTAGTTTAGTAGTTAAGATTGAGTTATTGTGATATTTAAATTTTAGATTTTTTTTAAATTGACATCCATCCATCCCCTTCTTTTCCATAATCACCCTTCATAACAAAATCCACTTGAGCATAATTCATCTCAAATAGTTTTTTGACATCCTAATAAATAATAAATAAATAAATAAATAATAATAATATGTTTTTCACTTCAATATATAAATGCAGTTCAACATTTCCAAACCATAAACAAGTTTTTCAAAGATAAGCTATTAGTTACACTAGTATAATATTTCATATATATATATATATATGTAAATGATTAAAGATCCATAAATAAAGCGGGTTTTGAAGCAGTTGGATTCTAAAATCTAGTTGCAAAAATGGATCGAATAGCTATTGGCAGCATCCATAAAGATTGCAGTTCAAAACCAAGCCGGCAACCAGTCCTTGCCATTAATGTAATCTATAGACAGGAAAGGAGCAATTTCTTTGTCACTGAGCTGTTTTGACCAAAGAGCTCGCCTTTCTGGAGCAGATCCTGGTCCATGGCACTTGTACTCTGCTTGGTATAAGTTTCTGTTTCCAATTCACAACATGCTCATAAAAATTAATATAACACATAATTGACAATCATTGCGGGACAGTGGTAGTAAATATTAAAGTCAAGTATCTTACTCTGTACTGCCTGGGTATCTCCAGTTGGTCCATCCTTCAGGTACAATGGTCTTTGAAATATAAGTGTGTGCAAACACTACCCTGGAATAGGCTCCTTTAGATCTTCCCAAGTACACATCTCCAAATCCATACACCTTCCCTTTAATAAACACAAAGCCACTGTTTTCAGTTGCAGTAGGCCTGTCGTGAGCTGTTACAGACCCATGAATTTCAAGCTTTCTGTTTGCAATCAAAATATCTCACAGTTCTGCATCCACAAATGTAATAATTAAAACCAAAGTGGTCAAATAGTGACTTTATTTACATGTAATGTGTTATTAAAGAGTAGAAAATTTAAGTAATTTTTTCTTTTTTGGCAAAACAGAATGAATACTCAAGAACGCCGTGCGAAGCTTGTGTTTTCCACATATCAGTATGATCTATACTTTTGCAAAATGACCAAAATCAAATGAGAATAAGTTCCATTTTCAAGTCAATCGAAATGAAGAATTGTAAGCACTCACATAGAAAAGGGATTGAGCACCACCAAATATGAAGTCCATAGATCCCTGAATGTAACAATTGTCATAATAATGTCTGCCTTTGCTGTCAAAAAGAGTGTTGTGGGTGCTAAAAAATGCACAATGGTAGAAGGCAACCATGTCTCCTCCCACAAGTGCTGCCACCGACTGATTGTGTGAGGTCTGAGCAATTCCGGTGGGAGCCTCATTCTACAAATTAATAAATGCAATTAAATTATGTTACATTGTTTCCGATAACTATATATTAGATCATTACATATATTTCTATTTCTATATATATAGAGGATTAAAATGAAATTTGGAGCAACTTGGAAAAAATATGAACCTTGAAACTAATACCAAAGGCAATGAAATGCGGAGCTTCAACTTTGAAAGTGGCGGACTCCGTGTTGTCAACAGAGCTGTGGGACCAGACAATGGCTGTTTTTCCTTTTCCTTTCCCTCGCATAAATATGTTAGGCTTGTTTGCTGGTATGCTCACCTTTTCCCTGCACTCATATTCCATCAACATTGCAATTAGGGAAATATATACTCCATTAATTTGTCCTGGAAAAAGAGTCAAAATTTTATTTTATTTTATACTGAGAAAATTATGGTACCATTTATTAGGAAGCACACGGTGTAACATATATAATTGATATTCTTTTATTTCACAAAAAGAGTCGCATTTATAAAAGAAAATAAAATTGTTGCATGCATAGGAAGAGTCGTCTTTTGATAGTACGTAGTATAAAATGAGTAGTGCTACAGACACAAACTATTTTATAAACATTTTATAAACTATTGATGTGGCATACTCCACCTCAGCGTATTGATCAACAAATTGTTTCAATATAGTCTTCGGTCTCACACAATATGCTGAAATGGAGTATGTCACATCAGCAGTTTATAAAATAGTTTGTGTCTCTAGCATTATTCGTATAAAATTACACATGCATATCCTCAAGTTTATATCATATTTCATTTTTATACAACCATACTTAACTAACAATTCACAACTTTAGGGATAAACACGTACGGAACAAATGTACATCCTTAATATTTGTAAAAAAAATGACTTTTTTTTTGTGAGACGGGAGAGTATATAATTTGCAATAATATATAGCCCTAGGTACCATTTAATTACCTTTACAATGTGCATATATAATGATTTCATAACTACCTGTAAATCCCTTTCCTAAGATGGATAATGATCCAATTGGAATTCCCGTTTGGAACAGAATCAATTGCAGCTTGAATGGAATCGAAATCCCCATGTCCACCAAGATCAACAACTATTGTGCGGTTGGTGCCAATCTTTTCTGTCAATAGATTAGCATCGATAACGGATTGATCAGATGAGCCATGGACAACACCTAAAAATAATGTAATAAAAGTGAATGCAAAAGCAACATAAATGGTTTTAGCAAATATTGAAGATTGACAAGAATATGAAGACGACGACATGTTTTTATTAAGGGTACGTAGAACTATTTTTCATGAAATTGGTTCGAGTTTTGTGTGAGAAAAAGGAGGTCATCGAAAGAATTATATTTGAGGTTGAAATTAATGTTTGATTCTCATTTTTGGATGTGATTATTTGGAAGGTAAATACTTGCATGTTAGTACGTACTACTACATTAGCGCGGGAAATTCATGCAGTTAGGGAAGGTGTTTCTACAATGTAGGGCTTCCAATAATCCTTGTGTGGTTGTTAATTATGCTCTTTTGCTTTGGACCCATTTTTACACTTGTAATAGCATTTTAAAGTACTGTCATGCATGGGTTAATATTTTCCCATTGCCTTAGCTGTTTATATTCTCAGTCCCAAAATGATTTCCCGACTAATTGTATTTTTGTTTTTCTTACCTTAGAGTCGCATACTTAATTTGGCACCATTTTTACATTTTTTTGTAATGATAGAGTTTACAATACTATATATATCATGAGGAAAAGATATTATCGAAAGAAATATATACGTATATATAGTTGGAATTTAGAATAATGACAATTCATATTAGGATCGGATAATGTCAAAATTAACCTAAATTAGACTTTTCATTTGAGATACGAGGGACGAAAAAGGTAATCACTTTGCTTGACATGCATGTTGAAGCTAGATGTTGAGTCTCTAGCTAGACTTGAAGGAACTTGGGGAAGAAGAGAAGAAAGAATTTGGAGGTTAGAGAAAATTTGATAATTAATTTCATTCATATGGAATTTTGTTAAAAGATCAGCATCAATACACAGAACGATATGAATTAATCTGAGCCTCACAGCTGTACTAACCTAGTTCTACTACTGACCATTAGATAGGGACAAGCAACAAACAACCAAGTCACTTCTCATAATTACATTTACCTGGCCTCTATAGTCTTGTCCTTGCCTTTTCTACCCCTGACATACTAGCTTATCCATCCAGCTTAATGGTCCTAGGCTCCTAGCTGAGCTTGATAATATTCTCCAAGCCAGCCTCCTCGAGCTCAGCCTGCTTGAACACTTCTTCCTCTCTTTGGTCCATGTCATTAACTGTGTACACGTTGTCCTCCCTTGTTCCAGTCAGAATATTGGTGTTTCCCTCATTTTACTTGATGTAGTCCTTACTAGGTCCATTTGGTGCTCCCAATTCTCGTGCTACCTCTGTTGTTGTTTTGTCGCCGGCCAACATGTTTTTGTAATTTTGTGTGTGCACATCTTGAAAGGGTTTAATAGGTGTATATGATTTTATTGAATAATAATTACACTTTTAAAAATTTTCGTTATTCGAGATCTGTGTAGTGCAGAATAGAAGCAATATAAATAGGAAACCACAACATTAAAATTTTTTTTTACGCGGTTCAACTTTTAATCTCTACTCTAATGACTTAATTTAAGTCCAATAACAATTGATATTGAAGGCTCATTTATTTAGATAATCTGCAACCAATTTACAAATTAACTCCATCTACAAATAACTCTGATTTTGTTGGACATCACTACCCCCTTTACATTGCTGCAATTTTTTGTACCTCTACAACTGCTTGTACCACTGCAATCTTTTGCATCACTGCACACCTATTCACCACTGGATCACACAAGGCAAACTAGGCTTGTATCAAAGTTTTAATATGAAAGAATTGGTTTACAATATATATCTATTAAAAGATGATAACAAGATAAATTATTATCAAAACAATAATTATACCCACTATTATGTAATGATCAAAGAGTTGGATAAAGATATCCACCAGTTTAAGCACAAACACTACTAAAAAAATGGTCATTTGTGATGGTCAAAATTCATCACAAAAATCAGAAAAATCATCACGAAAGGTTTACGTGATGGCTTTAAGCATCATAATGACCATCTTGTATACGCGCATCATAAAAGGTTTTATGTGATGGTTTTGATAATCACGCAAACTCTTAGTGCTTTTGTGATGATTAATACAATCACATTAACACGAAATCTATTGAGATTGTTAAAGTCATCACAAAAAAATAAGATTTTAAGGATCAAAGGTAAGAACGTGAATCTCTATTTACGGATAATTTATATTATTATATTAATTGTATCAAATGATACTTGTAGGATTTGAACCCTCCCCCATTTACGAACTAAATAACGAGTATTACCACTAAACCAAAGTCCAGATCATGATTATAATTTTAAAACAAAATATAATAGCAAATATATGTGGGTTGACTTACTAAACAAAATTACTTCCACATAAGATTTTGTGATTGCAATGGCAGTCACAAATAGTCTATAATGATGATAAAATTAGCCATCACTGAGAGCCATTATATATTAATTTCCTTTTAAATTACGTTCTATGTGTGTAAATCTTAAAGCCTTGATTTAATTTGAGATATAATTAAAGTTTAGGGTCAATCATTTCTTCAATCTCCTAAGCATGCATTCAAAGTCCAAACCTGTAAAAATATATAATAACACTACAAAAGCAACTTATTATCATTAAAATCAAAATAATATAAACCAACAGTGTTGACCCAGATAGATGTGTTGACCCATATCTCTATCTCTATCCCATTGTCTATAAGCATTGCATTGCCCTGCCTTGCTGAAGCTCAATGACCTCCTCACTTGTATGTTCCCGTCCAGCTCCATGCATGTGTCATGTTGTGCCTGAATTGGTGCATTTGTAACACATGTACATAACATGATTCTTCATAAATTGAATAATAACGATGATTGTGCAAGTTCAAAAAAAGGGTGATAAAGTAAAGGAAATTAATGTCGATTGAGATTATTAATTTCAGTATTTTTTTAAAAAAGATCGATCGTACTTGGTGCACAACATTAAACAATAACAAGGGCCAAGAATTAAGGATCGATGGATCGACTTGATTTGTGACTAAACATGATCTAAAAAGTGAACACCTGATCATCATTGAATTCTATAACTTTTCTATCGATGGGATGGAAAGAATAAATTCTGTAGCAGCTTTAATTTAATGCAAACTAAAATATATTTAATTTGATCACACCGCCAAAGCTGAGCTAGTTGTTCAGAATTTTGATATATATAATAAGGGTAAAGTGCAAATGTGGCCACGGAATTTTAGGAGTTTTTGGGTATTGAATCATTTTCTTTTAAAAAATTTGAACTTCGAGCCCCTGTTGCCAGATATGCGTTGACTTGCTCACGTGGCATATCTAACGTGTGTATTTTTATTTTTATTTTACATGTGGCATATATGACTTGGCGAATATTAGACTTGAACCAAAATTTTTGTTGATACTGAGATTCGATCACCAAGCCTCCAACTCCAAATTTCAACCCAATGACCACCCGAGCACCACGGGTTAGCTGTTTTATTTTGGCAAGAATTATCATTTATAAGTGAACAAAGAATTTCCTCCAAATTAAAACAAAACCTAGATCGACTAAGTCTCAGTCTCTATTTCATCTCTTTCGATCTTCATTACCTTGTCTCTCAATATCTCACTCGCTCAATCTCATATTTCGCAACTTTTAATCTCAGAAATTTGTGAGTAATGAAAAGGGGAAAGCAACTTAAAGAAAGTAGCTACCAAAAGGTTGGGAACAGTTCAATATCCACTGAAGTCAGTGGAATTTCATCACCAAGGTATTGTGGCTGTGGGATACGAGCAAGAATTTGTACATCGTCAAAGGGCAACAATGTAGGGAGGAAGTTTTATAATTGTTCAAATTATGGTGTAAGTACTTGTATTTACTCTGATATAAAATTGAAGAATTTTTACATACAGTTGTGGTAATTATTAATTTAATTTTCTACAGATGCAAACATTTTGTGGCTTTTTTCAATGGATTGACTCCATCCACATGTTAGAAGATGCTGAGAATTCTTCGGGTCTATTAAATTTGAGGAGCGTTGAAATTGACCTACAGATGATGAAGGAGAAAGCTCATGACTTGGAAATGAAAGTATCGAAAATGGAAAAAAAGAAAATTAAATTGAAGAATGATTTGAAGTGTTCAAAAGAAGAAATAAGAAATTTACAAACTAGGGAGAAGTGGTTGATACTTGTAATCTCTGTTCTTTTTGTTTTGTGTTTGAGCATGTTAAAAACTCTGTTTTAGTAATTTGTGTAATTGGAAGACTCTCTGTTCAAATTGTTTTGATGTCTGGAAAAATTGATAGATATATATAGACTAATGATGTATGGAGAAAGCTCTGTTTGTGTAATATACACTAATGATGTTTGGAGAAAGCTATGTTCTGTTTTGTTTGCTGTATTGGAGTCGGAATATCTGTTCAACTTGTTTGTCCTGTTTTGTTTTGTTTGTTATATGTTCTGTCCGAGCATGGTGGTGAGCATGGTGGTGAATTGAAGTGTGGTAAACACAAGGGTAGATTCATGTATCAGAGTGAAGTTAATTAAAAGCTTGAAAAAAACAAACCAAACACCCGTTGCTTTAGGAAACCTTTTTAGGGTCAACTTGTGGTATTTGTTATGAATAGAAATTTGCAGCTCCTAATCCATTCCATTTCCTCCCACTCTTTTGAGATTTACCATAAAAAGGGTGCAAAGTGTTTGCCACCACACACTGTTATCAATAATACAACACACGACACACCATACAACAATTACACCTAGGATACCAAACACCTAGGATATAATTACAGTTATATAGCAAGCAACAATAGGACATAATTTCCAAACACCTAGGATACAACACACAAAATCAGATTACACAATCATATTTATGATTATATTCCCTTCCACAAAATGAGTTGATGCATCTAAACATTTAAATTAACATAATTACAAACATCCCCAGAACAACTATTTACATTGAAACCAAACACCAAAAAAACCTTCTTAGTCAGGTTTACAAACACCTAAAATATCGGTTTTGTGTTTGCGATAATACAAACACCAAAATACCATAAAAAGTCAAATACAAAAGGATGATATAAATGACTAGATCTTCATTTTCTAATCCTTGTTCACACTTTCTTGAGTTCCACCAGTCTTGTTCAACTTATTTGTCACTCCACTTGACTGGCCCTCACCCTCTAGTCTTCTTACCCCTCTAGTCTCCTTGAAGCTGTTATACAAGGCTTTCGCCATCAAACGATCCTCTGTTTCAGTTTCTCCATCAAGTGCAGCTGCCACCCTCATAGCTCCAGACATCAATTTTGTCCCCTTATGTGCAGTACTTGTCTTTCCCCTTGGTGGATTATGTGTACTTGTCTTTGCCCTTTCTTTTCCTTTCTCATTTCTACTAGGTGGAACTGGTACAATCTTTGGGCCAGCTTTAGCTAAGTAACATTTCCCTGGTGTGCTCTACATAAAACAACATAGTTATTTTGCACAGCTAAAACCATACTTTCAATACTACTTATTCTTTGTACTGAAAAAATACAATATAAAACATCAACTTACTGAAATGTAAGTGTTGCCAGTGTTTGGGGAAATGAAACAGCCAAAACCAGGAGGTACCTATTCTCTTCGTGCAGGATTTCTCCTAATTGGTAGTTTTTCTTTAACAACTGCACCTTTGATATTTTTGTCTGCCACATTTAACTATAAAACTAAGCAATCACAGGACAATTATAACAATAATAACTATTGATGGAATTAACTGCATAACACAAGGCACAACTGAAAATCTATTATAAAGAAATAAAATAACCTTGTCTTGTTCCTTATTGGTAGTCTGTTTTCTCTTCTTCCCAATTTCTCCCTTATTTTGTGCAACTTGTTCCTGCAAAATTAGAAAAATCATGATGAAACAGCGGCTTTGATGATGACATAATACTTATTACATAGACAGTTGAAATCAATTACCTTGTCTTTTTCCCCTTTCATTCTTTGTTTTCTCTTTTTGCCACTTTCTCCCTTATCTTGTTCAACTTGTTCCTGCAAAATTATTCAAAAAAAAGTCATTTCAAAACATTATTGTACATTTCAGTCATTTGAAATCAATTATACTTACATTTGAATGAGTTGTTTGTGTAGGTAACTTGCAAGTAAGACGATTGTGGCCAGCTGTCTTGCAGGTACTGCATACCATGATTGTACCTTTTCTAGACAATTTGCATGACTTGCTTTTTTTGTGGTTGTTTTGACTTGCAGCAGTTGACTCCTCGTGCATCTCCCTCCTCCTCCTCATCTTTTGTGGCCTTCCTCTTGGTGTATTTATGGAGGAGGTAATGGTGGGGTCACATTAACTCTTAGCCAAAATCTCTCCCCTCTAACCACCCTCAACATTTCTGAATATGCTCTCACATATGTTTGTGCTTTAAACTAGTGTGACACATAATCTGCAGGATTGTATCTCATGTAGAACATAGCTGCACATGCATGTGGACAAGGAATTCCACTGAGCTCCCAAGCCTTACAAGCACATGTGTGAAGTTACAAATCCACTGTGTACCCATCAGCTGCAATCCTAGATGTTACCTCAAACTGCAGATCTCCATTGTATAGCACAACATACTGGCAGCAGTCCTCAATGTTCTTGTACAGAAATTTTTTTGGTCTTGGACAAATGTCCCATTTCTTTTTCATGGTTATATCTCTTTTCTGTTGTAGTTTGGTCATTAAGAGTTGTCTGATATCTTCTAATAATTCAATCAATGGCTTGCCTCTTGATTGAATTATATATTCATTGAAACACTCACATAGGTTGTTGTCCACTATGTCACACTTTGTATCAATCTTGAAAAATGTCTTACACCATTTCCTAGGAGTCCTAGCCATCAAGAAATCATAAGCTCCTTCATCTAACTTGTAAGACCCCAACTTATTAATGAATAAAATCAAATTTCCTCTAATTATTATTGTGAATAATAAGGTGTTAATTTGATATAATATTTTGGTTATGGGTGAAATGTGCAAATTTTACAAAATAAACAAGTGATTATAAAATATTCATTGTTGTCGGGGAATATTCGTTTGGTCGTAGAATATTCTTTCTGTCGGGGAATATTCGTACGACAGCGCAGCCATTTGTAGGCCCATAACAGAATAACTGTCGAATGAAGAAAACGACAAAATTGAATTTTTATAAATAACGGCGTAGTTGTTACCGTTAACACTATTGGAATACCCGGTGGTTAAAATACAGTAATAAGCGTGATTGCATAGTAGCACACGGTTTTGCACAGTATTTTTGAATTATTGATCCTTACGTAAGAAGGCACTACTCAATAATTGTTATAGTAGTTACTGTTCAATATTTTATTTTATTGATTAAATAATTGCTGCGTTGATATTTTATATTATTGTTGTTTCAATAATTGTTACTGCACAGTATTTTTCATTATCAGATCAATAATTCATATTATTTGAATAATATTATTAGATAGCATTATTGGTAATGTCTAAAAAATTCTGTCTAAGGAGAGGTTTGGTCACCTAATTGCTCCCAGTAAGGAGAAATCCTTATTGGAAAGCCCCCTCTTTCCTGGAAACGGCCTGGTTGTCATAATTATGATTCTGTAATATTATTTGCGAATAATTAATTATTGATTTATATGATAAGAAAATATTTATTTGATGTGGATATAAATGATGGATTTATTTATGTGGTTATTATTGAAGGAATTAATGTTGAGGTGTTTTATCAGTATTTCTGTCAGAATGGAGGTATTAAAAATCAAATCAGTATTTTTCAAATATATTGCGTGAGTTATAATTTTTAATCCGACCGTTGGATCGTTGTGATTTTTGGATATGTTATACATATATAAGTTGAGTATATGTCCACAAATTTTGAACCGTTAAAAATGAACGTATGATTTGTTATGAATTTTAAGAAGTGACTGATTTGGAAATTAGGTTTATAAATGATTTTGGTGGAAAATTCTAGAATTGAGTGGGCCCCACTTGTGGTTGGTGAAGAAATGTGCTGAATTTTATTTCAAATGTGGTGGGTGACTATAGTAGCAGGTAAAACCATCAGATTGCAGGTCAAGTCTGCTTCGACGTGCTAACATTTTCCTATAAATAGAGGGCTAAGTTAGAATTGAAAATCACACCAGAATTCATTAGTTTTCTCTCTTTCTCTCTCTATATTCTCGAGCGTATTTTGTGAGTATTTTGATACTTTGAGAGTTGCTATTCAGTGCAAGTTTCTGCCAGCACTATATCCGAAATTCAGTCAGAAGTACGGTTATTTTGAGGTAAGGGATGTTATTCTTTCGTAAATGATATTATTTCTTTCAATATCGTTATGCCGAAATATTGATATGAACTTTTTATCAAATTTAGAATTTTTTATGTCGGAGTTACTATTCACGTATACGGCACTATCCACGAATACGGCACTATTCACTGAAAAATAAAATTTTCTTCTTTTTATCCAAGATAGCTATTATGGTTACTATCTTTGATTGTATCCATGTTTTGATCATTATTTTTGAATTCTGCTTCGAAATTGGTTATTTCGGAGTATTATTGAACTTGGATAAACTGTAATACGAATCCCTAATATTTGTTCTTTTATCTCACTGGATTCGTTTTCTTTAAGATATTTTTTATCATCCTCAGTCCTAAATGATGATATTACTGAATATCTTTGGCCTGTAGTGTAAAGATGAATGATTACCTGATGAACATCTTTGGCCCGTAGTGCAAAGATGAACAGGTGTTGAGATGAACATGACCAACTGAGTATTATTCTTGAATTTTACTCCACAAAGTAGTATCATGTTGACAATTTAGACGTTATTGATTTCTGGATAAATTAAATTATAAAATTTTAAAATTTATCCTTGAACTTGTTTAATTGAATTATTATATCATTGTCATCATCCTCATGTTTATATTCTGTTGAAAGTCATCTGTGGCCTGTAGTGCATAGATGGACTTGGTATGATTATGATCAAGAATTATTTGGTATAATCATGACCGTAATGTTACAAATGATGTGGTAAAAGTCCTCATTGGCCCGTAGTGCATTGATGGATAATTTTTGGTATGATTATGGCCATGGATTCTCTTCGACCAAGGGTGCAAAGATGAATTATTTTATGGCATGATCATGACCGTTGATGAAAACACAATTATCTTTGGCCCGTAGTGCAGGGATGATTCGATGATGTGGATTATTTATTAAGCTGAATCTCAGCAATAAAATTGATGATAAATCTTTTAAATCATAGAAGATAGTAGGTTTTATGCTCTACTTGACTCTTCTAATGGATTGCTTTTTCCGCTGCAGTTGTTGATCTAAAACTTATTGTCTATTATATTTTATCAGATTTTTCCTTATTGGAGACTAATGATAATTTGTTGTACATTATCTTAGTCATAATATTTTTTACTAGGCTAGTTGAGCTCACCCATTCTTTCACTGTTCTCTTCAGGAAATGAGAATATAGCTGGGACTAGTCGGGGAATGGATTGACGGTCCAGATGGTTGCATTAGTAGTCCTCACTATTCTGTGAAATAGTGTGATAATTGTAATGAGGACTCCTTTTGAGTTTGTATACTCTCTAGTAGACAATATTTGTATTCAAACTCACAGTATATGTGTTGTCGTATTCTGCACGATAATTGTATTACCGAAGTTGTATTTGTTTCTGTACCATGTATTTGGTGACTCAGAATGGGTGATACATACCTATTATGGGGCGTCACATAACTCCTTAATTTTATCCATCTCATCCTCAAAATCATCAACAATTGTAGATTTTGCAGCCCTCCAAAAGTATTTTTTCAAAGCTATACCCCTATACCTCTTTCTCAGATTGGCATAAATATGCGTTGCACAATTTCTGGTTTCTGAGTAAGGAAACAGTGTAGCTAATGCACACTCTAATCCCTGCAATACAAACACAGAACAATATGTTAGCACATCACATTTATAACAATCTGAAATTGAAGTACTACATGTATAACAAATAAGTAGTTGATATTTACCTTTTGTTGATCACTAATGAATGTCCACCCTTCACCATCTTCTAAGTTCAGGTCACCTTTGAGCAAGCCCATAAACCAATCCCATGAGTCTCTATTTTCTCCCTCTACAACTGCCCTAGAGATTGGAAACATTTGGTTGTTTCCATCTCTAGCTACTGCACTTAAGAGCTGCCCACCGCAACAGCCTTTTAGAAAGCAATCGTCCAGTCCAATTACTTTCCTACAACCAGCTAGCATGTCAACTCTAAAAGCCTTAAATCCAACATAAAGTCTTCTAAATTCAGGTGCACCAGAATGAAATACTTGGTACAAGTCAGTTGTAATCCTAGGATTTGATCTTCTTAACTCATCGATATATCCATGCAACTTGGCATAATGTTCTTTCATGTTCACCTTCAACTCTTGCAAAGCAAACTGTTTAGCCCTATAACATTTGTCAATTGACACAGAAACTAGAAAGGTCTTTTTCACATAAGACTAGATATCAATCAGTCTCCAATTCCTGAATTCTTTAAGTTATGTATTCAAATTCTTTGCAAGCCACTTAGCATTAACCTGCCTATTCACTAAAGTTTTTGAACATTTGTGTCTTTTCCTCATTGATCTAAGTTGAAAAATTGGTTGAAACTGAACTTTACTTCCCCATACTTTCACAGGACAATTTTTGTTATTCATACACCTCCCTTTAACCCTATGTTTTTCACTTTTCACAAATTTTAAATCAAAACCTTTTGTTAATGACCAATTAACAACTGCACTCTTGAATTCTTTCTTGTTTGCAAATAACATACCCAACTCTAAGTTTGTCCCCATGATTCTGGTGTTGGGGTTATACACTGGGAAAGGGTTTTGCCTCCACCCAAGTGTATCATCCTCATAGTCAACTTCCTCAGGGCTGTTATTTTCTACTTGATCAGAGTCATAATCTTCAGTACCCCCACTATCTGTTTCACTTTCATTAGAATAGTCAGCATCACTCTCACTTCCTTCCCCCTCTACAGATTTTTCACCCTCAACAGTATTCTCACCCTCAGCAGTTGGTTGTTTTACTTTCTTTTTCTGTTCTTTATATTCTCTAATTTTTTTTCTTGTCTCAATTAGATCTTCATCATCAGTTAGAAACATTTCTTCTTCCTCCTCATCAAGCATATCACTATCACTAGAAGAACTTGAGTCCTCATGACTAATATCAGTTAACAAACCCACCTGTTTCGCCTGTTTATCCCTATTCCTAGCATTAGTAGCATGTTTAGCATGTGTAGCCTGTTTAGTCTGTTTACCCCCTTCACAATCATGCTCAAGATAAATCTCAACATGTTTATAGTCTACAACTTCATCTAACATCATATTTAGGTCATCATCATTTGCAAGATTTTTAAATTGCCCACATTTGAAAGTTCCAGGCATTCTGTAATATAAACCAATTACATCATTGTACCCAAAACCATCACACATTATCTTCAGTTTCTCAAAATTCAATTCAAAATATGGGATTTGAAAGTTATCAATTCTCCCATAATCATAATGGAAAACAGGATGTAACCCAAATAAACCCCCATGGTGGAGTTCCACTTCCAAGTGTCTACAATAAAAAAACCATACACATGAATTAAAAAATATAGTTTCTACAATATTCTCTTTGAAGAAAAATATGCATTTGTATATAATTTATAGAAACCTCAGTTAATCACATGAAGATTATAAACCCCAATGAACAAACCACATTAAGATTATTGGGTAAACAAGTGTGTGAAAATACATAAGTAAACAATTTCAGCAGATTATAGATGTCACATTGAAATATCAAGTGATTTAAGGTGCAGTCCAATTTTCATAGAAGTTAGCTAATAGAAATTCAAGCAAAAGAATTGAGAAGTGATCCCAATAAATACATCAGTATGTGAAACAAATTTGGCACAATCATAAAAAAACTAAAAATTCCAAAAGACAAATCTTGGGTGGAGTTCCACTAACAGTAATCTACAGTAAAATAAAATGTTTGACTAGGGAACAAAAAGACAGTCCACAGACAACATAAGGACAACAACAAGTTAATAACAAAATAACAAACAACAATAGACAACAGACAAGTTGATTTTTATATTTATAATGACAGCAGACAAGAGAAGGGCATTAAATCAACGACAATAGACATGTAAAAGTAGAATAAAGGGTGCACAATAGACAGATAAAGGGGCATAAAGAGGCGACAGAAAAAAGGGGAATAAAGTCAGATTTCGAGACACTTATACCATTTTTCCACCACAGAGTACTTTCAGACCCTTTAATTAGCTAAAGAATGACCGGTACAAACCCCCAATTTGACGAAAGTAAGAAACCCTAGGTTTTCCTTTGTGCATGTGAGAGGTTCAGAGAAAGCGACAAATGAGAGCGAGCGAGCGAGATAGAATGAAATAGAGATTGAGACTTAGTCGATCTAGGTTTTGTTTTAATTTGGGGGAAATTCTTTGTTCACTTATAAATGATAATCCTTACCAAAATAAAACAGCTAACCTGTGGTGCTTAGGTGGTCATTGGGTTGAAATTTGGAGTTCGAGGTCTGGTGATCGAATCTCAGTAGCAACAAAATTTTTGGTTCAAGTCCAATATTCGCCAAGTCATATATGCCACATGTAAAATATGCCACATGTAAAATAAAAATAAAAATAAACAGGGCTCGAAGTCCAAATTTTTTAAAAGAAAAGGGCTCAAAATGCGTTGACCAAAAGAAAATGGCTCAATACTCAAAAACCCCTAAAGTTCAGTGCCCACATTTGCACTTTACCCTATATAATAATCATTACATATATACACCCACCCACGCGCAATATATGATTTTATGTACAATAATTAAAAAAAATAATTGTATAATATTAAATATAATATTAATTGTCTATAATATTCGTACTTATGATCTCATACTCTTTCTCATCTATAACATTTTCTCATGAGAGATAATTTAAAAAAAAATTTATAGTTAATTCTCCTAGATATATTATATAAAATGATAAATAATTTAAAAAAATTAAAATTATCTAAAACGTCACATATTATGGAACGGAAGAAATGTGAACTAACAAAAATATAAATTATGTAAAAATTATCTACACTTTTGGACGTACAGCACGCAAATAGGCTTAGATATTATTATTATAAAAAGAGATTTGATACATCGTCAATAATTGGTATATATATCTAGATTGAGGCAGGTTAGTGATAGATCAATTCAAATTATTGTGGATAGCAACGGAAATTATATTCGACAAGTTTATGGTTGTTAATTAATTATTAGTCATTGGCCAGCGATTTCTCCTTCAGAATAAGTTATCATGCCCACTTCATTGTACGTAAAGAGTAATTAATGTTATGGATATTAAATATGGAGTTACAATTAAGAATTTATATTCTCTCCATTTCACAATTGAAGAACAAAGAAAAATAAGAGCAAGAAGAAGTCTCATCATGATTAAACAAGTAAATTCACAAAATTTTATAAAATTCAAATTTAAAATCGACCTGATGTGAATTCATTTACCTTTTGATAACAAGAAGTTAGCTTTTAGATATTACATGAATATTCACAATTATATTAATTAAAATCAAATAAATTCATAATTAACAATTTTACATCCCAAAATGTTATTATTTGACCTTAGATTATTATTAAGCAAGGTAGTGTTATTTTTTACATGACAAATTACAAATGATATTGTTAATCAATGTGATAATAATTTGCATATATATGACTTCAAATTTGGAAACCATAATATTAAAGAGACACTCAACATGTTTATTTTATTATTAGTATTCTCTAGCTAGCTGGTCAATTGATTCAAGCTAATTCATAGCTAGTCTCATTGAATTCCAATCATAATCAAGAAATACAAGTTGATGGAGTGGGGTTAATTAATAAAAGACATGTTATATACGTATAGAAAAATTTGATCTTTTTGCAAAGTCCAATTAGTTACATATATAACTAAAATTGAATGTCACATGCACTTAAGAGAGGATCTTTTAAAAATATTTTTGAAAACAATTTAAGATCCTTATATTTATTGTTAAATTTTGATAAATTAGTAATTAGAGTTATACATCGAAATAATGAGAAGCTCATCTTATTATATATTTTTTCTGCTTCAAAATTAGTATTCTTTTATTTAATTTATTTTTTATAAATCGTTATTTTTATAAATATACCTCTAATTTTAAAATGAATAAGTCTCAAAAAAAAAAAACACCTCTAAAATTATGATACAACCAAGTTTGGATAAACTTCACTTAGATATTTTTAGCGCTGAGATTGTAATTAAAGCAAAGAAATTTGACTCATTCATTAGCAAGGCATGAATCACGCGCAGAACGACCTATCTATTTCTACCCACCAACCCGCAACTGCTTCCGGTCCGGACATTGATGAAGCCGGCAATATATCCCTACTTGCATGTGCATGGTGACCACAACTTCAATATTTTACGTCACCTCGCGCCATTAACATATAATCCCTCCATTAAAAAGGGGATCTCAAATTTATTGACATTTTTTAAGATTATTAAAATTTACTAGCTATATATAGTGCATTTAAATGTACTTTAGTTAATGGATTTTTTAGAATATATATCTATATATATACATATATAGTAAGACAAAATTTAATTTTTACTATTAAAACACTTTTTAAAGCCTCTAATTTTATTTATCAAAATAGGTCTATAATTTAACTATAATTAAAACATTTTTTAATATGCAAAAAAAAAAAAGAGAATAGGAGGAAGAGTACTTTTACCGTAATTGCCTACAAATTTGCATTCAATTTATTAACAATATTCAAATATTATTTCTATCATTTAAACTTCAATTGCATATAAAAGATAATTCTTGGAAATTACTCCATGGATAACACCTATATATAAAATTTATGAAGTCAATAGCTACATATCAAACAAAAAAGTCACCTTCTATATATGCATTTTTGCCATCAGAATTAAGTATTTAATTTTGTAATAATGACATATATAGTGGTACAATTATATTTTAATTTTAAAGATATTTTGCTATATATTATTATTTTAGAGACCACTCCTTTAACGATACAGAGATAGTAAGAATTATAATAATAAAATACAAAATACTATATATATAAATTAACTAATTAAAAAAATAAAAAATATCAAAAATCACAATATCAATATTCAATTGTGAGTCACCCACAATTATATATGGTATGTATTTATTTGTTTTGGAACAAAATCTATAATAAAAAAATATCATAATACATAAATAATATTTAAAAGGAAACCAAATATTTTATCTACAAAACAAACTCGTGCTTTCCACGGGGTATTTAGCTAATTAAAATAAAAGACTAAAGTATACTCACCCCGTTCTAAATTAGTTCTAAATTATAAGACTAATATTTACTTTTTAAAATTCAATTTTAAAATTTTAAATTCAAAATTAATATGAATTCATTTAATTTATATTAATAATATAATTATGAATATTATAAAATATCTAAAAAGTGCTACTAGATGTAAAATTTATTATTTTCAAAACTTATATGAAACATATCAAATTTAAATTTAAAAATATCTCAAATTAACTTTTAAAAAATTAATATTAATATTATAATTTAGAACAGAAAAAATATTATTTAAAAAATATGTATCTATGTGTCTAATATAAATCTTAATATTCATAAAAATCACTAATAGAAAAACAATATCAGGGAACGGATTAAGAGTAAAGGAAATGAAGTGGACAATTTAATCGTCCTTTTATCTTTTGGTTTTCATATGGAAAATTTATCCGACATGATATTTGTGACAATCAATACCTATATTTAAAAAATCGACTTAAGTTCAGTTTTCAATTAATTGAAAGAATAATTGAGTTAACTGGGTAGTAATTTATATTATTCAATTAATCGAGTTGACTTGATATTAGTAAATATTTTATTTAATAATTACAATCGAGTTGACTCGATAATTGTTAATTTTATGTTTAATTATTTGTTTCACATTTAGTAGTGATTTTCTACACAAATCATCCAAAAGAAATGAAAGAAGGATAATAAAAGAGAGAAAAGAAAACGAGAATTACAAATTTATTGGATATTTTGAGAAAATTATTGTAATTGAGAGACTGAGAATCTAAGACCAAACTTTATGAGAAGCGCACAAATATAATTTGATTAAACATTCTATTTTTTTCTTATCGAGTTCAATAGTCCTTGGTTCATATTTTACTTGGTTTAGACTTGTGTATAATGACTGAGGCGAAAACTGATAATTACTGTATTGTATGTTTAAATATAAACTTTAGATGGACTATAAATTTTGCCATTTTTTACATTTAGATAAATATTATTGAATTATCCAAAATATTTATAAAATGACAAAAAATTAATACCAATATACTAGTTGATTCTAGCTAATAGACTAGTTATTCTAGAGGTTTATAGCTACCATTTGCATAAAGGCTTAAATACACTATAAGCTTTAAAGTTTTTGCTTTTTACGTTTTAAGCCTTAATATTTTAATTTTAAGACATTAAATTTGAATGTCTCTATATTTCTATAAATTAAATAAAATATTTTGGCTACCGAATTAGTAATTTCTTATCAGAATAAGTTACATGACTCAAAATAAAAGGGTAATTAAGTCTTTTAAGGGTATATTATTTATATTGACTCGTTAATTTTTCCTCATTTTTATTCTTTATCACAGACTAATCGTGTGACTACAATTTTTTGTGCTTCCAAAGATATTTAAGAACATCTATAATTAAATTTGAAAAAATAATTATTTTAAGTGAATATATTTTTGTATTGGCTTTACCTTTTTCTATTATTTTTTTCTTGACTATACACTAATCACGTACGTGCTTACATTTTTTTTTTTTTTTTTGTATTTTCAAAAATGTTTTGGAGTGAAATCATCTAAAACAATACCATTCAGATTAATTATTACTCGCCATTAACCCAAAGTTTTAATTGATAGAAATTTAAAGATTTTAAGGTTCAATTTCTTAAAGTTAAGACATTAGAATTTAAAATGTAAATAATAAAAAATTTAAAGATTTAAAATGTATTTAAGTCTTGCATAAATGCATTTCTACCATTTTGTCTCTCCCGGGCCCCTTTATTTTGGACGCGAGAAGAAAGAAGCTTTTCAGCTGTTCAAAGTACAGTTTCATAATATTGATTTGTGATGGTCTATCAAACATACTGTTGAGGTAGGCTCCTGGCGCAAATGAAATAGCTTTAGCCCAAATTAACTAAAACTTTCTTTTAATTAGTACAGAACTAGAATTGATATTTACACATGAGATGTGATATTTAAATATAATCTTTTTCAAATAAATGTGGTCTCATATATACGAGAAGAATCATATATATATATATATATATATATATATATATATATTTGAGTATAAATAAATCTCACGTATTTTCGGGGATAATTAATTGAACTTAGGACACAAAGGTTGTTAAGTTTGTCTCAACTCTTTAACCATCACGCCAAATAACACTCCCACAGTCCCCACAAGAACAAGGATTTGATCAGCTAGCTAGGCCACTTGGTAGTTTGACTTTTACTTTTTTGGTCATAGGCGACTGACGTAACTGCACTGTTAATCGATCATATAAATAAGGGTCATGTGCACAAAGGATAATTTCCATGAGATCTCAGAGGAAAACCATGTTTGGTGTACTTGTCTTTTCGATTTTATTTGTATTCAACCTAAATACACTTGGAGGAGGAGGAGGATCAGAATCCCTCTCTTATGACTTCTATCAACAGTCATGCCCACAAGTTGAGGACATTGTTAGAGCTGGCATTCGATCCATAGCCCTCATAGATCCCACTACTTCTTCAGCTCTCTTAAGGCTCATGTTCCATGACTGCCAAGTTCAGGTCTAAATCTTTCTCTCTCTCACACACATAATTATAATTGTACACCAACAGTCTGTGCCTTAATGGTGTACATGATCACTGGGCTCGTTCCCTACCCCAATTGATGTTTGCCTATATATATATATATATATATATATACGCTCAGGCCACTCGTGAAGGAAGGATTCCTGAATTTCAGTCTAATCAATATAGGTCCAATAAGAATAATTCAGATGTGTGTGTGGATGTTGTAAGCGTAATATGTCTGTCACGACTTCATATATCTGACATATATTCATCCCATTTTCTCACAACAAAAGGAAAACACATGACACATTATAGAATTATTATTTTTTTGGTTGATTATATATAACTTTGGTAACTTCTTAATTTGGTTTTTGACTCATAGGGTTGTGATGCTTCAATTCTTATTGATTCGGAGAATGGAACACCGGAGATTTATTCAGGTAAAAATTTTGGAATCCGAAAGAGGGGGGTAATAGGGATATTAAAATCAATGGTGGAAGTAGCATGTCCCCAACAAGTTTCTTGCGCGGATATTATAGTTTTGGCTGCTCGAGAGGCCGTGGCATTGTCCTTGGGGCCGCGTATCGCAGTCCCGTTGGGCCGGAGGGATTCTTCCACCGCTTCAACCGATAAAGATGCCGACGCTTCACTCCCTGCGGCGGACGTCGGAGTTGACGGGATGCTTGAAACGTTCGCCGACAAAGGGATGACTATTGAAGAATCAGTAGCCATTCTGGGTACGTACGCACGAGACAACTTTAGTCATGCGGTGAAATTTGGCATTTTTTGTCATGGATAAGTTGCATACAATAATTTTCTTTAATGCTCTTTAGTCCTTTTTGTTACATTTAATGCACCTTAATTGCGTGTGAGTGAGTAATTGAATATACTCACAAATCTAAACATCATGCATGCTGGTGCGTATACAAAACTATGCTAACATGCTTGCTTATCATAATTATGTCCGGCCTTTTCTTCTTCATATTCCATATGGATCCCTTTTTATTATATTTTTCCTTCAATTTCATCCGATATACATCTTATATTTTTAATTGTGAGTAGTAGTATAATTGAAACCGATAATGATCAACCAATTTAGTATATTGAATAGAATAATTATTTTAAAAATAAAATTAATCCGACATTTTTTCACCATTTGATGAACATGTGAATTTAATTTTCATCAAAATTTCAACGGATAAAAATTATTTTAACGGTAAAAATATTTTTTATGATTCTAATTTTTTGTAGAATTAATTTTAATATCATTAATTTGATTATTACTAACAAAATTATTAAAATTAAATAATTGATATAGTGAATAGAATTAAAAGAAATGTGTAATGGAAGGGAGCCAAATCTTTCATATTCATATACATGTGTCTAAACCCTCCCCCTTCGTCCAAAAATAAAATCCTCGTGACTTTTTGACCAAGTATATTAAATTTGTCATAATTGTATTGTTTTCATATATTTTTATTATTTTTAATAACTTTTTTTACTCTAATTAAATATGAGATTAATTATTTGTCGGTTTATATGTGCGTGTCTATGTGACCTTAATACATGTGTCAAATACATATGCACTTTTACATAGTGATATTTCTTCATAGCTCTTCCTCCAATTTTGTTTAGGGAATAAAAGTCATTAATTAAGCTAAGCCCAACAAAATTAGAGGATTCCTGTATGAATTTTATTTTTTCGAGAATTAATATTTTCTTATTAAAATATTATATTTTTAAATGAGTCTCTTGCAAATAAGTGTGTCATTCGATTCATATGAAATCATATAAAAATTATCATATTTTTATATGAAAAAATAAAAAAAAAAATCTCTTATAAAATTTGCTGAAACTTTATGAAGCACAAGTTTGTACAACCGCAGCTAGACCCCCTATCTATTATCCCGTTTTCCGATATTTATAAAAGCAAAGTTGTATAGCAGTATGATATATAAGTCTCATCGTTCATCTTTGTTTATTTAAGCCGTTGATAATGTCAGTACAAATATGATATTTTTATATTTAATTTAATAACATTTTGAACTTTTAACGACATATATTATTCTGAGAATAAAATTATTGCTTTGTATTATCAATGGCCTAAATTTATTGTCTCTATATATAATTATTCCTGTATGTAAAGTCAACCTTATTAATAAGTTAATTAAGCATCCATGCATATAATTTTGCAGGTGCTCATACATTAGGAATTACACATTGCTTGAACATTAATTTAAGCCGTCAAGGTGGAGACGGAGAGAGAAACCCACGGTTTAAAATGTCATTATCATTAAGATGTCCATTGGGAACTTTATTTCAAAATACTACCTTTGTTCTAAATGATCCCACTTCATTAATTTTCGATAATCTCTTCTACAAGAACGCAATGGTTGGGCGTGGGGTACTAAGGATCGACGAGGAAATGCCGACGGACCCACGAACGGCGCCGTACGTGCAACATTTCGCGGCGGACCAGGGGGAGTTTTTCCGGGTATTCTCTTCTGCATTTGTGAAACTCTCTTCTTATGGTGTGTTAACTGGTGAGCAAGGTATGATCAGGAAACGATGTAACACAATAAACTGAGTGCGTACGTGATATATATATATATATATATATATATATATATATATATATATATATATATATATATAGATAAAAGTAAGGGCACTAGAAGAAAAACAAAAAGACTCGCATGCAACTTTCTTTTTTATATATATTTTGTATAGAAAAAAATTACATCATTACTTATTTCAAAATAATATTCTAATGCCCCTCTAAAGTTAATTTATTGTATATATATTACTAGTATTATATTTTATATATGACTACTACGTACTTGCATGATAACACCTCATCTCAATTTCACTATTTATGAATGTATAGCGCACACACATACACTATTTTTATTAGTCTTAAACCGAAAATTAGAGCAGCATTATACGTGGCATGTAATGTAAACGACTAATTAGTTGGTCAGAAAAATATATGGTGTTTATTTTCTTCTAATTAATGTTTGTTCAGCATGAATTTTATATATATATATATATATATATATATATATATATATATATATATATATATATATATATATATTATTAATTATATAACGTACGATGTGTTGTGTCAAGTATCCAAAAAATGACAATCTTTTCTAGATACACAGAAGAAAAAGTTTCTAATCTTTTCTGGACTAAAGGTTTCTGCTCATGCAACAATGCAAGACGTACACGGAGTACAGGGTTTGTACAGGCACTGAAAGAACAGGAGGCCAGCAGGGTGCGAGGAGAGCATACGTACGGGCCTATTGCTTGATGCTTCCAATTAATTTTGAGTAAATCTATAGGTACATCAACTCTACTCCCTCCTTCCCGATACACAAGACTAAATATCGTTTTGGCAAAATATATTAATCACTCTCCAAATCTCTAACGCAGTTCCCTCTCTTCTCTCCCCGAAATCCTCAAGTTCTAAATGTCATTGTGGTAAAATATAAATCGCAGACTTGTCTGTCTTTTTTATTTTATTTAGGTCTTCTCTCCAACTCTGACACATTTCTCTCTCTTCTCTTCTACCCTTCCCAAAATGCTCTGTTCGGGTGAAATTACTTAGCCCCTAGCCCTGCTCTTCTCGAATAGTCATTCTAACTTAGAAACAAATTAAATCGATCATTCCTTTTTAGAAGACACATAATTTCAGTAAATTGAGCACACATTTGAAATGGGAATGCTTATGAGGAGGAGACCCATTAAAGAATTCGACTTTTGGGCAGTACAAATTTATTGAGGAATAGCTGTTATAATAACAATTCAGTGGTAGTAGTGATGGAGAAGACAACAATTTGTCTAAGTATTCCAATTTGGGTCTAAGGATTCCAATTTACAACGGTCGGCCAGTCGGAGATGAGGAAGAGAGATAAAGAGATGGCAAGGCTGGTGGGGGCTGAGTGATTTCAGCAAGTAATGGGGGTTAAGTGATTTCAGCAAGCGATTACTGGGCCAAATAGAATTATAGAGGAGAGAGAAAGGTTATTTGGGTTAGAACGAGAGGATTTCGGGGAGAGAAGAGAGAGAACTGCGTTCGATATTTGGAGAGTGAATTATATATTTTGCCAAAACGACATTTAGACCTGTGTATCGGGAAGGAGGGAGTAGAGTTGATGTACCTATAGATTTGCTCATTAATTTTGCTAAAGGCCCTTTTGTTGGTTCTTGAAATTACTCCATTTTTCACAAGTTCAATTTCATATACCAAACTAGCTAATTGAGTATACAATCCTACAAAATAACAAATACTATAAAATAGTCCCTCAGTTCTAGGATAAATATTCTGGTGAATTTTTCACGCATATTAAAAAGAAGAATTAAATGATAAAATTGTCCATAATAATGTCACTAAATATGGAGAGAGAATTAGAATAAAAAAAGTATGAGATATTTAATGCTACGGGTATTATAGGAAAATATGTGCAAAAGTTTGGTTATAAAAAGAAAATGGACATTTAACATGGGACTATCCAAAATAGTAATAAAGACTTTTATCATGGGACGGAGGGAGTAATAGCATGCATGCGTGATTCCCTAAGCTATACGTACGTCAGTGGCTATTATATATAATACTAACTGTGTTTCGTGCCTCTAACACTACATGAACGGTAGAATTTATCTTAAATTTTGGACGACCCAGATAATTTATTAAGATGCGCGAAAAATTCAAAATCAGTTGTATTTTATTAGATAGATAGACTTCTTCATGACTTAACATCCATGCATGAATTAGGTATATGATCAGATATGTTTTACCAATGTCCTTCCATCACTTTGGGTATAGATAGGAAGCTTTATTTAAGTAGAACATGTAAAAGTAAGATTATATAAAATAAAAAAATAAAAAAATAGTTCTGAAAAAATTTAGTGAAATCATTTCATTATCTTTCTTAAATTACTTCAGTGTCATACCAGTATCCAATATGGGAGCTATGTTTTAATTTTACCAACAAAAATAAATAATTAACCCTAATAAAAAAGGGAGCTCTGGGCCCTACAATATCAAATAAAAAGCCTTTTGCATTAAGTTTGCTTTTGTGAAATAGATTGTTCCATTTGCAGAAACAATATATACGCTGATAATGATGATTGTAGTTATCATATCACATGAGGTTATTTTTATAATATCACTAAAAAGGTGCTAGGATTATAAACAATATATATATATATATATATATATATATATATATATATATATATCATATGAATGAAAGTATTTTTTTAGAAATAAAATACATTATGCTTTTTCGGATAGTTTCATCTTCTATCATGGTATCAGAGTCTTTTTGTGATTCAATGGCTTGTTGGTTAATTTCATCTTTCTCTGATTTTTGATCTTTTATTACATTCCATATCAAAAATTTTAATTCGATCTTATTTTTCTCCGTTTCATTTTTGTGTTTTGTTCATTGATTGAGTTCTAATGGCTCAATCATATTTTGCTGCCACTGTTGGTTCAAATTCGACTGATTCGTCTTTATCCATAGTTTAAATCGATCCTTTTACATATATAGCTCTGATCATCCAAGAATGTTACTGATAAACCAACTCCTAACTGATCTCAACTATAACCAACGTGTCGATCTATATATGGTGATAGTTAGCCTTGTCTGTTAAAATGAAAATAGGAATGATTGATGGTACCTTGGTTGCTCATCCACTACAACAGAAAAGGTTATTTCCGACGGAATATTCCGTCAGAATTAAGCATAATCCATCGAGATTATGTTAATTCCGACGGAATATTCAGTCGGAAATGCAATCGGATATAAGCGCGTCAAAATTAAGTCCGTCGATATTTCAGTCGGAGATATATATCCTCGATGGACTAACCTCGACGGAATATTCAGTCGATAGTAATCTATTATAGACTGAATTCTATCAGTCGAGAATATTCGGTCGAGACTAACCTGCCACGTGGCATTTTATGAAAAATTAGGAGGGGCTTAATGTCGACGGAATATTCGGTCGAGATTAATCTATTCTCGACTGAATTATATCCATCGAGAATATTCGGTCGATAATAAATATGCCATGTGGTATCCTGTGAAAATTTAAAGGGGCTTAATCTCGACGAAAATCCGTCGCTGGAGGTAAAATTTCGCGCCACAGCCTAATCCTAATGTCGACGGAATTCCGTCGACTTTGTACTATCGTCGAGGGAATTATGACCGACTGAATGTTCCGTTGAGAATATACTAATTCCGAGAGAATAAATTCGGTCGACCTTAATTCCGTCGGAAATAACCCTATTTAAACTTTAATATATATTATGCATGACTTCCCACCAATCTTTCTAATACTATTTCAGTCTCTTCTGATGATACAAGTACACCTGCTCTCTCTTCTTCTACCTATCCTCTTGGAAACTATATCTCATATTCTCAATTGTCTCCATCTTATATAAAATATTTAGTTGCTACAGCTATTATATCTGGACATACATCCTATTCATAAGTTGTTTTGTCTCATCATTGGTGTGAGACTATGGTGACTGAAATCACAACCTTAGAGGCTAACAACACATGGAAAATTGTCCATTTACCTCATGGCAAGAAAATGATAGGTTGTGAGTGGATTTATAGGGTCAAATATAAGCCTGACGGGACTGAACGTTTAAAGCTCGCTTGGTTACTAAAGGTTTTACCTAAACTGAAGGATTGAACTATTTTGAAACATTTACACATGTAGCAAAAATGACAACTGTCAGAACATTTATAATTATTTCTGTTATTCAAGTATGGACATTAGATTAATTAAATCAATGTCACTAATTGTTTCTTCGATGGTGTTCTCTATGAAGAGATACTTTACATGTATCTGCCTCTTGGTTTTTATAAATCTTTTGTACCCAATTCATCTTTAGCTCACTTGGTCTATAAATCTGATTAAGTCTCTCTATAAATTTAAACGGGCTTCCTAGACAGTGGTTTCTAAACATTTCCACTGTCCTAAAATAGTTTGGTTTTATTCAATCTTACGTACGTGTAGTGATCATTCCTTATTATTTACACTTGAGCACAAGTCTGCTTTTGTGGCTCTGCTTGTCTATGTGGATGATATATTAATAATCAGTTCTAGTATTTCCTTGTTACAACAAATCAAACATTATCTTAGTACTCAATTCAAACTTGAAGATTTAAGATCTTTAAAGTTTTTTCTAAGTATTGAAGTGGCACGGTCTTTTAAAGGTATTTATCTTCATCAGATAAAGTATACTCTTGACATATATTGGTCTCACTGGTACTAAACCTTCCAAAATACCAATTTAACAACATCACAATTTACTCGCAGTTCAAGATACTGACTTGTCAATGCTGGTGCCTATAGAGGTTGGTGCGGAGGTAAATTTACTTAACTGTCATCAGACCCGATATATCATATTTTATTCATATCTTGTCTCGGTTTTTGACTGAACTCAAGACTCCTCCATGGAGGTTGCTTTGAAATTAGTTAGATACCTCAAACAATTACTTGGGCAAGGTATTTTACTCTCTCTCTCTTCTACCAGCTTTTCTCTCTCTGCTTACTGTGATATAAATTAGGGAGGTTGTAAAGCTACTAAAAATTATTAACCGGATATTGCAACATGTTGGGTAATTCTCTCATTTCTTGGAAAATTAAGAACCATTCCACCGTCTCTAGCTTTTCTGCTAAAGCAGAATATAGAACTATGACAGATACATGTTAAATTTCTCTGTTGTTAGCCCTGTTGCAGGATTTTAGGGTTTCTAATTTTACATCAATTTCTTTATATTGTGATAATTAGCCAACCTTTTACGTTGCCTCTAATCCCGTCACAAAACATATTAAAATTGATTGTCATATTATTCGAGAAAACTTCTTAAAGGCATCATTCGCATGCACTGCTCGTTTGTCATCTGATATATCAATAACCTACAGATCTTCTTACTAATGCCCTTGCTTCCTCTGTAATCTATTACAGATTCACAACTTTAGAGATCGAGGATGATAATGATAACTGTAGTTATCATATTACATGAGGTTATTTTTGTAATATCACCAAAGTTATAAGCAATATATATGCATTCGACAGTTGAATATTGACCGTGAATATTTTAAGAAATAAAATACAATATGTTTTTCTAGTTCCATTTTCTATCAGAGGTAGACATAATTCGAATGTGAATAATTTTGTTTGACAAATTAAGAATAGAAAAACTATGCCAAAATTTTCTCATACAATCACTTATAATATTCCAAGTGCCTCTAATTTTTGTCCCCCTACTCCAAAATAGAAGTTCCATTTGAAGAAATTAAGCTTTCATGTTTTGGGGGAAAGCTATCTACATTTTTTCATTTAACATGCATATATTCTCTCTATATATAATATATGACGTTTTAGATGATTTTATTTTTTTTCAAATTATTTATCGTTTTATATAATCTAGGAAAATTAATTACAATTTTTCTAAAATTACGTGTAATGGGAAAATATTACAGATGAAAGAGAGTGTGTGTGTGTGTAATAAGTATGATAAATATGAAAATTTAAGAGTATTATAGACGATTAATATTATATTTAATATTAAACAATTATTTTTTTTAATTTTTGTGCATAACTCTAAAACGTCATATATTATAAGGGGACAGACGGAATATTATATACTCCCTCCGTCCCTATTTAAATGACGTTTTAGAATTTTTTTATTTGTCCCTAATTAATTGACGTTTGTTCAAATCTAGGAGAATTAATGATAATTTTTTTAAAATTATCCCTCATTACTCTACCTATTTTTTTTTTGGTATTTTAAACTCTTGTGGTATGATAAATTAATGATTTAAGGATATTATAGACAATTTAATACTACTATATTAATATTTTTCGATAATTATCTTAATTCTTGTGTCTATCTCTAAAAAATTATTTAAATAGGGACGGAGGGAATATGTTAGTTCGATTTTATTAGCAATATTGAAAATATTAGTCCATGTAAAAGTCAGATCTAATTACTTTTCATCGATGACAAATTAAATAAGTTGAATTTCTCATTAATTTTGGGACAATCATTGTCCTAAAAGCACGGCATTTACTTTACCTAATTAATTGCTGGTTGTCTACTTAATTTATTTATCATGTGATGAAAGAAAAAGACATCAAATATATATATATATATATATATATATATATATATATATATATATATATATATATATATGATGATGATGATGATGATGAAAATGATGACATCGTAGTTGTTGCACTATTTATTTGTGTTTTTAAATTATTAGTTTGGGTGGTCTAAAAAGTTAGGAGACCTTTTTCAACAAAAATGAAAAAAAGAATGCAAAATGGTGCAACATGTTTACTTAATTACTTAGATTAACCATATAGGAGTATATATTTCTTGTAGCCAATAATTAATAACACTATTATGTTTCATGCAAATTCAGTTCTGTAGTTAAAATTGAAATTTATGTACTCATAAAATTTATATATACATAGTTATAACACATATAACAACACAACACATGCAGCAGGAAGAACATATATGGGAAAGAACCAAGAAAGTCTAAAAGAAAAGATGGTGCGCAAGCCTTAATTATGAAGAAGATAGATATGGGCTACAACCTAACAAATTAATTAGCCACAAATTATGAGTATATATGTCTAATGCACCCATAAGTTCTTGTTGGTCCACACTCTCTCTCTCTCTCTCTACGTGGCTAGCCATGGTGGGAGAGGAAGGAGGAGAGGGAAAAAATAAAAATGAGATTGTTGATACGAAGAAAGAGAAAGAATTTCGTTAGGCACGGACAATTGTTAGTATATATATTTCAAATAGGACTCTTATTTTGGAGCGGAGGGAGTAAATAAAATTAGCTTTAACGCATGCATTTAAATGTAAACAAAATGCATCAAATAAATTTTAAAATACTAATGTTAAAAGAAAGAGAGGAAATATGTAAGGTAAAATCGGAATATTGGAATTGGAAAGTTAATAATTAACGAATCCATGCAACGATGCAAGTTACCTAAAAGTTGGCTTCTTTACAGAAAACATATAACTAACTTTATATTCATCACCTAAAAAACGTTATCAATCAAACTCGAGTACCAAAACGACGAAGGAAGTTGGATAGTTTTGGCTCGTAGTGGCACCAAACTCGATTACTAGCTAAAAAATTTAAAATTAATGCTTACTGCTACTTAATTACTACTCTTTCCGTTTCTTAATATAAGTCGTTTTAGAAAAAATATTTTTATTCCTTAATATAAGTCATTTGAGAATTTCAAGTAAGCATTAATTGTTTAGTTTTCAATATTACCCCAAGTATTAAATGTAACTTTAGTTCTCTCGCTATTTTTTGTCTAATAAATAACAATCTTTTATTCCAATACAAGGACAATATAGACAATTGATATTATAATTAATACTATACAATCATTACCTTAATACTTGTGCACAACCCTAAAACGACGTATATTAAGGAACGGAGAGAGTATAAATTAGAACAAGTCATTGAGTTGAGGCTATCAACAAAGTAAGATGGACTTTTTTTTTTACTGATGCATAGCAATTTGAGGGAAATTGATATAATTCAATATATATTTTGAAGGTCAATTTTGTGTCCAAAATATTATTTGTTGTATTGTAGATATTTTTACATAAAAAATTTGAAATTTTCGCAAGATATTTCTTTAAAAGTTGTTTTCTAAAAGTAGGAGACTTAGTTTGCGGTGATTTTTAATCAAGGAAACTAATATTTACACATGTTAAAATAATATTTTCATATGAGTTTATCTCCCATAGAGGTGAGACCCACTCACTTTTCATGAGAGGTGAGTCATGTGGAAATATAAATTTTTTAGATGAAAATATCAGTTGTCTTTACTTAAACGTTCATACTAACAGGTTCTTCCCCTATTTTTACAGTTTGCATCTGCTTAAGAATATAATAGAGATGAAACAATAATTAAGAGAAAGGACAAGGGTGCTATTTAACAAGTGAATATCGCTTATTCTCATATATACATGGAGGTGGGATTTATCGGCTATTTGCAGGGGCGGATCTATGTTTGGGCAGCATAGGCACCCGCCTATGCTGAGTTTTTTTTATAAATATGAGGAAGGGGCCTATATATAATTTAATTAACTTAAAAGGCACAGATTAATGAAAGATTTATACTTAGAGAAGGCAAAAAAATATATTTTTTACTCTTAATTTTAAAATTTAAATGAATTTATTTTGTAACTTTCATTTGAATTGCAAATCTGCTAATCTACTTTCTGTCTGCTGATGAAGAAAGACACATATATTTTATATTAAAATACTTTAAGTTGACTTTAAAAAGTTAAAATTTAAAAGAATATATTTTATTGTTCCAATGAGATAAAGAATTTTTAGATGAAATGTACTGCTCCCTCCGTCCCCATAAATAATGGCTAAATGTATATCTTTTTTTTTTCTCAAAAAAGGTGAGATAAAATATTTAAAGTGAATGGTACATATGTTATTTAGTGGAGTCTATTAATATAAAAAAAATAAAAGTATTCATCACTTTATGTAATCTTATGGGTCATTAAGGATAAATTTAGAACTTTGTTATTCTCTTTCCTCTGCTTTTATTTTTCTTAATATGTGTGTAAATTATATTTTGTTCATTTTTTTTGAGATGGAGAGAATAGTTTATAACTTTGATATATTTAGTTTAGATATTTTTCGAACTTTCTTTACTTCAATCATTGATTTGAATATTATTTGTTCTATTCATTAGTTATTTTTGTGATTGACCTTTTTTTTAAAAAAAAACTTATTTATTAATTTGTTTAAAAGGATTAAAAAAAGAAGAAGATTGTGGCAATGCAGAGGTTCCTTTAAATTGATTAGTATTCCCCAATTAACTTAGCTAGTTAGCTCCCCCGTGATAAATTGTGTGGATTAAAAGTTATCGTCTATAAGTAACAAACTGAAAATTAAGAGCTAGCCATAAATCGATTAACAAATTCTTGTTGAAGATTCATGGCAATAGAGTGATTTAAAATTAATGTCATGCAAGTAACATCTTTTAAGTTAATTAAACTATTTATGCATGTTTGTTATCATTAGTTTTTAAACCGTTGAGTTATCACTTTTATAGTGTACACATTATCTCCATTTATTTAATTAACTATTGATTTTTAATTCATATTAAAAAAATTGACTAAATAATTTACATTGCTATATAAATTAATATGTTACCAAGTACATGTTGATGCAAATCAATTACAATGTTTGTTTATGTGACGCCCCCAAAATTAGGTATACATCACCCATCTTGGGTCGTCAAATACATAGTACAGAATACAAATACAACTGATTAATACATCTGTCGTGTACAATACGACAAAACATAAACTGTGAGTTTGAATACAAATATTATCTTCTAGAGAGTATTCATACTCAAAAGGAGTCCTCATTACATTTATTAACACACCATTACATAGAATAGTGAGGACTACTAACTAATACTATCATTCGGACCATCACTCCGTACCCCGACTTGTCCCAGCTACGTTCTCATTTCCTGAAGAGAACAGTGAAAGAAAGGGTGAGCTCAACTAGCCCAGTAAGAAATATTATGACTAAGATAATGCAGAATAAATTATCATTAGCCTTCAACAATGTTAAACTGATAAAATATAATAGACATCAAGTTTAACTGTAGCGGAACAAGCAATCCATTAAAAGAGTCAAGTAGAAAATAAACTCTACTATCTTTTATGATTTAAAAAGTTTTTCAACACTGTAATCGCTGAGACTCAGCTTAATAAAATAATCCACATCATCGAATCACCCCTGCACTACGGCCAAGGATATTCGTGTATTCATTAATGGTCATGATCATGCCAACAACTGTCCATCAATGCACTACGGGCCAATGAGGACTTTTACCACATCATTTGTAACATTACGGTCATGATTATACCGAATAATCCCTGGTCATAATCATACCAAGTCCATCTATGCAATACAGGCCACAGATGACTTTCAACATTTTATAAACATGAGGATGATGACAATGATATAAGAATTCAATAAAACAAGTTCAAGAATTAATTTATCCAGGAATTAACAACGTCCAAATTGTCAACATGATACTGCATTGTGGAGTAAAATTCAAGAATGCTTAGAAGAATATTTTCTTGAAAAGATACTGGATGAAACGCAACTATCAAGGATATTCCACAAATTTCATGGAGTATAGAAGTCAAAACTTAACCAACTGAGTACAATAAAGAATGGAATAACAAAAGAAATCACCATGCATGCGATAGACCGCACAGACAGGTTATTCCAATAGAATAATAAATAATGGAACCAGGTCCGGCGTAAACGCACAGACAGGATATTCCGACAGAATAATAAATAATGGAACCAGGTCCGGTGTAAAACACACAGACAGGATATTCCAACAGAATAATAATAAAACGGAACCAGGTCCGGTGTAAAACACACAGACAGGATGTTCCAACAGAATAATAAACGGAACCAGGTCCGGTGTAAAACACACAGACAGGATGTTCCAACAGAATAATAGAAGAATGTCACCAAGTATAGGGTAGACCGCGTATACTGGTTATTCCAACAGGATAATAACAAATGGAATAGCAGAAGTTCTCTTCATGAATATAAAAGAAATAATATTCCCTACCTTAAAAGAACTGGATATTGGAAAAGTGATGTAGCAGAATACTTTTATTCTCTCTCTCTTATTCTCTCTATACTTTCTCTCTCTATAGCTTGAATGAATTCGTGAAAAATAATGAAGCTCTAGACCTCTATTTATAGAAAAACCGAGGGTGGCTCTTGGTCTTAACGAAGGGTCAAATGACTCTTGGTCTTAACGAAGGGTCAAATGACTCTTGGTAATATTGAAGGGACAACTACTATTGACGAAAGTAATTACTATTGACCAAGGTAAATACTATTGACGAAGGTAATTACTATTGACCAAGGTAAATACTATTGACGAAGGTAATTACTATTGACGAAGAGACTCTTAGATGATGACATATGGCCCCCCATAAAATAACCAAACTTACCACAACGTCTCAATTATTGATTTAATAATATAACATATTATACAGATGATACTATGACAATAATTTAAGAGATATGATGCAGCAATTACTGTAGCAATAATTGAGTATAGCTGAGTGACTTCTCACGTAAGCATCAATAATCAATACCGTGTGCTACTATGCAACCACGCGTATTACTGTACTTTTACTACCGAGTAGTTCAACAGTTTTAACGGTTTTAACGGTAACACCTCAGCCGTTATTTTTATAGAAAGATAATTCTGTCGTTTTCTCAATCCGACAATAATTTCGTTGTGGGGTCCACCAATGATTGTGCCGTCGTACGAATATTCCCCGACAAAAAGAATATTCTCCGACCAAACGAATATTTTATAACAACTTGCTTACTTTGCAAAATTTATAAATATTACCCACAACTATAACATTATATCAAATTAACTCCATAATATTCAAAAATGATATTTATAGAAAATTCATCTTTATTTATAAAAGTTGGGGTCTTACAGTTTATATATCAAAATAAGTCATTAATTTTTTTAAAAAAAAAACTAGATAAAGACAAAAAAATATATAATTATATTTGTACATAAACCAAACGAAACTTAAAGTGGTAATGAGGCAATGACAAATCTATTAAGAGGGAAGAGTAGGCAGTGCCTATGTTGGGATTTTTTAAATTTTTTTATAAGTATAGGGATAAAGGTAAAAATAAAATTAGATACACTAAAACTTGTAGAGAAAAAAAAAACTTAAACTACTATACGCTAAAAAACTAAACACACAAATATATAATATATTCAAACTCTTACTTGAAGAAATTTGCTCATAGTGAGAACGGATCTTAAATTTATCCCTGACCATTTGTAACAGAGTAATGCTACACGGACAGGATTATTGGATAGGTACAATTATTTTTTATTTTTATTTTTTTTGTTTGTGACTCTCAAAAAATGTATAGTATTTATTCTAACAGGAATTTTTATAAAATATAGTGTTTTAGATATAATTTATATACATATATAAAAATAAGATTATACAGTTTGTATAACCCTATTTTGTCCAATATTTATGTCCAAAAAAAATGTCTGCCAAGACTTATTGTTTGTAACAATAGCTCCTTTCCACACAAAAAAATGACACGCTATATATATATATATATATATATATATATATATATATATATATATATATATATAATTGATGGGAATAAATTTGTCTCTGGTCAATATAGTCATGAATTTGTACTTCCATCCTGCTACAGCAATATTAAAACCACTGATTTGCCTACACATTCCCTCTCATTTTATTCAATACATCATATTTTTATGTTTATAAATAATATAATTGAAATTGATACATATTAACTAATTTATTATATTAAATAGCATAATTGTTTTAAAAATAAAATTAATTCAATATTTTTTTACTATTTAATAAATATGTAGATTATTCATTATAATTTAAATGGATGAAATTTTTTTAGACTTTTAATAGTAAAAGTATTTTTTTGTGATTCTAATTTTTTATAGAATTGATCATAATACTTTAAATTATTTATTAATATATTTTAATTATTTTTAATAAAATTATTAAAAATTATTTTTAATAATTAGCGTATTGAATGAAATTTGAAAAAATATTTTATGGAGGAGGCCAAATCCCAAAACTACATAAAAATACTGAGCTCATTGAACTCCAATAATCTCGGGTCTTTGGCTACCCTTATTTTCTTTACTCCGAGTGCCTTGTTCAAGACTTTATTTACTTCCAGTTGGCTCCAACAATGATCTTTCGCTCACGGATTCGTGCTGGTTTTGCAGCGCAATTAATGCATTTTATCTCTCTACGCAATCGACTGTTTCCCAAAATAATCTACAAAAGGTACGTCCTCTGCTCCACATTCAACATTTCTCATCCTATAGCATTCAAGGCCTTTTATCTTTTTAGCTTATTAGTATTTGTTATTCATCTGCATTTTATCAAATCTAAAATACCCATGACACTGAGTGGCCAATAACTTTGTCAAATATTTGTTATTGGTCTTTGCATCCCATTTGTTTGATGTATGTTCTGACTGAATCACAAATAAGGCATTAGTTTCTGTCAAGTGATAGGTCTTTGATCAATGTCTGAAAATATTTTTTACTTGGTATCTAAAACTTCGATTTTCATTGAACAATATTAAAATATATTAAATCTTCAGAAGAACATTTGTTGCTTTCTGTTAAATTGTAGAGATTCCTCCTCTTCCTCTTCCTTCAATTGTGAGGAAGGGGAAAATTTTCTTTACTTAGTTTTTCCATGCAGATTCTGTGTTGGTAGAGCATACCCAGAACTGTTTTTTCTCTTACACATTGATTGTAATGGCTAATCTATCATCTAAAGGAGTTATTGTTGGTGTTGTGCTTCAAGTTTTGACAGTCTTTGTTTGGTTGGGCATTTGCTCAGCAGAAAAAATTTCTGCTAATTTTATTTTTGGAGATTCTTTGGTTGAAGCCGGAAACAATAACTACATTGTGTCTCTGTCCAAGGCTAATTACCCTCCTAATGGTATTGATTTTGGGAAGCCAACAGGCCGATACACAAATGGCAGAACAATATCCGATATTTTAGGTAAGCTTTTGTTTTTCCATACGCAAATTGCAGAACAATACTTGAGTTTATGCCACAAACTTTGACGAAATCTGTTATACGTCTGTTTAGCAACAAAAAAAAAACCTTTATATGTTTGTTTATAAATTTTTGTTACACCAGGACAACAAGCGGGTTTTAAAGATTTTGCTCCTCCATATTTCGCTCCAACTACCAGGGGACCTGTAATTCTGCAGGGTGTCAACTATGCTTCCGGTGGAGGAGGAATTGTCAATGAAACTGGAAAGATTTTTGTAAGTTCTTTTCCATGAAATCAACCCTTGATTTTCATGCTATGTCTGGCAACTCGATTCCAAACTCTTGAATTTGAATTGAAAGCACAATTGCAATTCTATAGAACTAAAATTTAGGCTCAATTTCAATCCTAAGACTTGGATTGAGTTGCAAACATAGCTTAAATGATTTTGTTGTAATCTAATTTGACGATTATGTTGTTTACCGTTTCTTATATACGTATTTTAATAATGCAACAAATTTCTTATGTATAATTTGAGATATTATGTGCTTCATATAATATACAGGTTGGTAGAATCAACTTGGTTGCACAGATTGATAACTTTGCTAATACCAGGCAAGATATAATCTCACAGATAGGTGCTCCTGCGGCAATGCAGCTTTTGGGAACCGCTCTTTTCTCAGTTACAATAGGTTCAAATGATTTCTTAAACAACTACCTTGTGCCTGTGGTTACAACTGTTAAGCAAAAATTAATATCTCCAGAGATGTTTGTGAGAACTTTAATTTCAAGATACAGAATTCAACTTACGGTACAACTTTCTTTCTGCAACCCCATAATCTTTTCTAAAATCTGCAGCTGAATTTAACAGCCTCACTAATTTTATTATATTTTTTCCCCTGTTTCAGAGACTATATAATTTGGGTGCTAGACAAATTGTTGTGCCAAATGTGGGTCCAATTGGGTGCATACCATATCAAAGGGATATAAATCCATTATCTGGGGATAACTGTATTGTTTTGCCAAATCAGCTTGCCCAGTCATTCAACAGCCAGTTAAGGAGTCTTCTAATGGAGCTTGCTGCCAATCTCAAGGGATCAAAATTTCTTTATGCAGATGTCTACCACATTGTAGCTGATATCCTTCAAAATTATGTTTCATATGGTAATTAATTCTTGCTCTATTCTACAACTAGAGATACATTTTCTTGTTATATATGTTGAAATAGGACAAATACATTTCTAATTTTAGACTATAAAGTATATGTTTGGTTTGGCGCTTTTAGGCTTTTGAAGCCGAAACCCACCTAAGAATCTTGTTCATTAAAGCCCAAACGCATTTTATAAGCCTCTCAATCGGCCACGCCCAACTCCCCAAATGGAGCAAATTTAACAAGCCATTATTTATACTCTAGGTTGATTAAGCAGTATCATGTCACCCAAAAAATATTTCTTAAAAGTTGCCGTTTTCGAAATCTATCTCTAGTTTTGAAACGGAAAGAGTAGTAATTGTTTGATATTTATATTAAATGGTTTGAATTTAGTTGGTGTATACAGTGAGAAACTAATTTGTATATTGTTTTAACAGGTTTCAGCAATGCCAATTCAGCATGTTGCTCTTCTGCTGGGCGGCATGGGGGAATAATCCCCTGTGGCCCTGCTCCAACAATAGTTTGTTTAGACAGATCAAAGTATGTTTTCTGGGATGCATACCATCCAAGTGATGCCGCCAATGCCATCATCGCACAGCGTCTAATGGATGGTGGATCTGATGATATTTCACCCATAAATCTTAGACAGCTTATTGAATCTTGACCTGACAAATACTGGAACAATATATATATATATATATATATATATATATATATATATATATATATATATAAAATGGATTCAGAGGAAAATTATTTAGTTAAAATGTTCAACGGATAAGGAATTGCATTATTTCTTCGAATATAGATAGATGCCAAATTTATACAATGTGTATTTAATTATTTATAATTTGGAAAGAATTATATATGTGTACTCATTTGGTCTTATATAAGTGAATAAAATCTCAAAATTACCTTTATATAAGGATGCTGTGGAACATGTGATTGATCAATACAAACTGTAATGTTATGTTTGGATTGGAGTAATGAATGTAAGAATGGAATAAATCATTCCTATGAAATAAAAAAAATTGTGTTTGGTTGCAATTGGTATGAGAAAAAAAATTGTGTTTGGTTCCTTGGAAGGAGGGAAATTATGGAATAACTCATTCTAAACCAAAATGAAATGAATTATTTCATTCTCCATTCCATTCATTCAACCTAATTGTGACATAAAAGATTGAACATCTTTAAGTCAAAGGGTCTATGTCAAATTTAACTAAACCCCGAAAATATTGGAGTACTTGTTCTAATCTTAATTATTGGTCTCATTCAGTGTGATTTGGCGGCCTCACTAAATTTTTACTCTCTGGTTTCCATAATAACTGTCTTTTTAGAATAAAAAATTTATTTTAATTTATTTATCGTTTACAACTTTTTAAAAGAATAAATTATTTATTTTTCTATATTATCCCTAATTTTTCTCATTCTCCCAATAAATTTTCTTACTTACATTAATAGTTTCTAACTTTCCATACAAAGATAATGATGGGATTTCATATAAATTTTAATTCTTAAATAATAATAATATTAAATAACTTTCTTAATTCATATGCACAAAACTAAAAAGACTATTATTACGGAACCACGGGAGTAATACAGTCGTATGAACCTACAATAGATTCATTTCTCATACTTCAAGAAATTGTATGTCTGCTCAAAAACATCACTATTTAATAGAGGTTCTTTGTCTTTCTCATTCTAAGTCACTTTATTATTTGTCAATTGTATTCACAAAATTACGAATTGAAGAACTTGATGACAAAAAATAAAAGAGAAAAAAGAATAGGGATGAACTCACCAGAAAAATAAAATAATTAAAATCCGCATGAGTATTTTTTAGGGGGAAAAACAAAAGATTTAGAGGTAAAATTAATTTTACTTTTGACTCAAAATTTTTCTCAAAAAAATAAGAGAATTTGGAGGGACGGAAAATTATGAAAAAGTGAGATACTACTATGAGCCTGTTCGGCAACTCCTTATAAGTTGGTCAAACCAACTTATAAGGAGATTTCTACTGTTCTGCTGTTCGGGAATAGCTTATTTTATGATTTATTGTGAAACCCCAGATTTTATGAATAAATATTTAATTTTTCTCGAAATAATTTTTTTTATATTAATGTGTGGATTTGATATAATAGTTGTGGGTAATAATTATAAATTTTGCAAAGTAAGCAAGTTGTTATAAAATATTCGTTTGGTCGGAGAATATTCTTTTTGTCGGGGAATATTCGTACGACGGCACAATCATTGGTGGACCCCACAACGGAATTATTGTCGGATTGAGAAAACGACAGAATTATCTTTCTATAAAAATAACAGCTGAGGTGTTACCGTTAAAATCGTTAAAACTGTTGAACTACTTGGTAGTAAAAGTACAGTAATACGCGTGGTTGCATAGTAGCACACGGTATTGATTATTGATGCTTACGTGAGAAGTCACTCAGCTATACTCAATTATTGCTACAGTAATTGCTGCATCATATCTCTTAAATTATTGCCATAGTATCATCTGTATAATATGTTATATTATTAAATCAATAATTGAGACGTTGTGGTAAGTTTGGTTATTTTATGGGGGGCCATATGTCATCATCTAAGAGTCTCTTCGTCAATAGTAATTACCGTCGTCAATAGTAATTACCGTCGTCAATAGTATTTACATTGGTCAATAGTAATTACCTTCGTCAATAGTAATTACCGTCGTCAATAGTAATTACCTTCGTCAATAGTATTTACCTTGGTCAATAGTAATTACCTTCGTCAATAGTATTTACCTTGGTCAATAGTAATTACTTTCGTCAATAGTAGTTGTCCCTTCAATATTACCAAGAGTCATTTGACCCTTCGTTAAGACCAAGAGTCATTTGACCCTTCGTTAAGACCAAGAGCCACCCTCGGTTTTTCTATAAATAGAGGCCTAGGGCTTCATTATTTTTCACGAATTCATTCAAGCTATAGAGAGAGAAAGTATAGAGAGAATAAGAGAGAGAGAATAAAAGTATTCTGCTACATCATTTTTCCAATATCCAGTTCTTTTAAGGTAGGGAATATTATTTCTTTTATATTCATGAAGAGAACTTCTGTTATTCCATTTGTTATTATTCTGTTGGAATAACCAGTATACGCGGTCTACCCTATACTTGGTGACATTCTTCTATTATTCTGTTGGAATATCCTGTCTGTGTGTTTTACACCGGACCTGGTTCCGTTTTATTATTATTCTGTTGGAATATCCTGTCTGTGTGTTTTACACCGGACCTGGTTCCGTTTTATTATTATTCTGTTGGAATATCCTGTCTGTGTGTTTTACACCGGACCTGGTTCCATTATTTATTATTCTGTCGGAATATCCTGTCTGTGCGTTTACGCCGGACCTGGTTCCATTATTTATTATTCTGTTGGAATAACCTGTCTGTGCGGTCTATCGCATGCATGGTGATTTCTTTTGTTATTACATTCTTTATTGTACTCAGTTGGTTAAGTTTTGACTTCTATACTCCATGAAATTTGTGGAATATCCTTGATAGTTGCGTTTCATCCAGTATCTTTTCAAGAAAATATTCTTCTAAGCGTTCTTGAATTTTACTCCACAATGCAGTATCATGTTGACAATTTGGACGTTGTTAATTCCTGGATAAATTAATTCTTGAACTTGTTTTATTGAATTCTTATATCATTGTCATCATCCTCATGTTTATAAATATTGAAAGTCATCTGTGGCATGTAGTGCATAGATGGACTTGGTATGATTATGACCAGGGATTATTCGGTATAATCATGACCGTAATGTTACGAATGATGTGGTAAAAGTCCTCATTGGCCCGTAGTGCATTGATGGACAGTTGTTGGCATGATCATGACCATTAATGAATACACGAATATCCTTGGCCGTAGTGCAAGGGTGATTCGATGATGTGGATTATTTTATTAAGCTGAGTCTCAGCGATCGCAGTGTTGAAAAACGTTTTAAATCATAAAAGATAGTAGAGTTTATTTTCTACTTGACTCTTTTAATGGATTGCTTGTTCCGCTGCAGTTAAACTTGATGTCTATTATATTTTATCAGTTTAACATTGTTGAAGGCTAATGATAATTTATTCTGCATTATCTTAGTCATAATATTTCTTACTGGGCTAGTTGAGCTCACCCTTTCTTTCACTGTTCTCTTCAGGAAATGAGAACGTAGCTGGGACAAGTCGGGGTACGGAGTGATGGTCCGAATGATAGTATTAGTTAGTAGTCCTCACTATTCTATGTAATGGTGTGTTAATAAATGTAATGAGGACTCCTTTTGAGTATGAATACTCTCTAGAAGATAATATTTGTATTCAAACTCACAGTTTATGTTTTGTCGTATTGTACACGACAGTTGTATTAGTAAGTTGTATTTGTATTCTGTACCATGTATCTGACGACCCAAGATGGGTGATGTATACCTAATTTTGGGGGCGTCACAGTTGGTATCAGAGCTTAGGGATATGATCCCTGGCTAAGATGTGAGAATAGAACTAGGAGGGGAGAGACGGGGAATTCCTTCGCTAGTATGACCTACCTAAGTTATTTTGTATTTAATTGGTCGGTCAAAGTATATTGATAATATGTGACATGTTAATTAACCCTTGTTTTGTGGCAGTATTTGAAAATGGCAGCTGAAAATGTCAACATTGGAGTGAATGAGACCGTGGCACCTCTAATCACCAACCAGGATAATGTAATATCAGGCGAAGAAGAAATTAGAGATATCTATGTGGTAAGTGAAGAACTAATAGTTGCACCCGAGCTAGTGGCAGAGGTAGCAGCTGAGAGCGAGGAAGAAGAGGAAGAAGAGGACGAAGAGGAACCTGAGGAGAATTGGTTAGAAGAAATTTATGATCAAAACTTAGAATTACAAAATCGTGTTCATGAGTTAGAAGAGCATGCTGAAGAACGACAGGCGGTCGTGGAGCAAAGAGATGTAACGATTCAAAATTTTGTTACCCGATATGTGTTGCTCGAACAAAATCACGCTTTGGCAGAGTGTAAGATATTAAAGTTGGAATCTGAGAATTCAAATATCAAGGATCAGCTGAAAGAAGAAACAACTGAACGAGTGAGAATGAAGGATGCATGGGTAAAAGCCGCACGACGTGCTGATATTGTAGAAAGAGATGTCCGATCCAAAAAGGCTAAAATAGATGATATACATTTCTCTTTTTGGACAGCAATTGGGAGAACCCAACATCGAGTTTTGAATTACCCTGTACAGAGCGGTCAATCTGAACTCGACATGGATCGAAGATTGATGATTCAGATTATGAAGCAGGAGTACGATGAAGCAGTTGAGGGTGGAATATGTCCGATATTAAAGTCAATTCCAACGATAGAGATGACATCAAATGCTACCCCAGACAAGTCAAAGCCGGGTAGTTCAAGGGAGAGCGGTTGTCATGACTTCCCAACAAGTGAGGAACCCAAATAAAGTTATCGCGGGTAAGCTAATCATAAACCCTTGCGAAGTTTGTACCTTATTCAATACTGGTTCTACCCACTCTTTTATTTCACCTAGTTGTGTTAAATGTTTGAAGTTAACTCCGGAGAACTTAGACTTTGATATGTCTGTTTAAACTCAGTTGGGAGAAACCTTCGTTACCTCTACTATTTATAAATCTTGTTCAAATCAACACTTTCACGTTACCTATCGATCTTATCTCTTTGAAAATACTTGCCTTTGATGTGATTTTTTTGAAACGATTGGTTCACTACTCATCATGCTTCTCGTAAGGTTGTTAGCTTTCATATTCCTAACCAACCTATTATGCGAATTCAAGTAACCAAATCACTAAAGTCAATCATTGTCGTATCAAGCCATAAGTAAAAAATCCCCGTTCCTTTCGTTGTTGACTTCCTGGTGTGGAATGCACCGAAGCTAGACTTTCCGTAGGAGACATTGTAAATGACGATGACAAGTTGATAGGTATCAATGTGACGTGTTATCCAAGTCTTGGATGAGGGTCACAGTTTTGAACGATATTTCTATTGTTAATAAATTTCTTGACGTATTCTTGAAGACTTCTTAGCCTACCCCAGAGCGTAAAATTGAATTTTGTATTAACCCCAGTACAAAACCTATTTCTTAAACCCTCAAATATTTCTTCAACTAAAACGAACGTATTATGCGCCAAAGACGTTGGCTCGAGCTGTTGAAGATTACGATCGTACCATTCAATAACATCGTGGAAAAGTGAACGTGGTAGCTGACGCGTTGTGTAGAAGATCGTATACGGTTACAAGTGTGAATATTCGAACCCACGTGAAGATAACGAATATACGATTAAAATCGACTTTAATCGATAAAGTTAAAGCCGCTCAAGCTACATACTAAGAGCTGATAAATGTGAAGAAGAAGGTTCAAGAGTGCGTTATTCTAGAAGCAAGAATCGACGAAGAGAGGAAATCTCAACTCTCGATTTAATTGGCCCATTTGAAATCCTCGATGAAGTAGGAACTGTGGCCTATAGACTCGTTTTACCACCAAGTATGTTGCGTGTTCAGAATATTTTTTTTACGTATCGATGTTACGTAAATATGTGGACGACCCGAACCGCATTATTAATTTAGAACCGGACGAAATAGCGAAAGATTTAACGTATGAGGAGATACGTGTTAACATCTTGGATAAGAAGGATCATATTCGATGCTTAAAGGTTATACCTCAAGAGTTAGAATTTGAAGTGAAGTCAAGGTATCCTCACATGTTCGGCATACCAAATACGTACGTAAATTTCGAGGGCGAAATTCTATAAGGAGGGGAGATTGTGAAACCCCAGATTTTATGAATAAATATTTAATTTTTCTCGAAATAATTTTTTTTATATTAATGTGTGGATTTGATATAATAGTTGTGGGTAATAATTATAAATTTTGCAAAGTAAGCAAGTTGTTATAAAATATTCGTTTGGTCGGAGAATATTCTTTTTGTCGGGGAATATTCGTACGACGGCACAATCATTGGTGGACCCCACAACGGAATTATTGTCGGATTGAGAAAACGACAGAATTATCTTTCTATAAAAATAACAGCTGAGGTGTTACCGTTAAAATCGTTAAAACTGTTGAACTACTTGGTAGTAAAAGTACAGTAATACGCGTGGTTGCATAGTAGCACACGGTATTGATTATTGATGCTTACGTGAGAAGTCACTCAGCTATACTCAATTATTGCTACAGTAATTGCTGCATCATATCTCTTAAATTATTGCCATAGTATCATCTGTATAATATGTTATATTATTAAATCAATAATTGAGACGTTGTGGTAAGTTTGGTTATTTTATGGGGGGCCATATGTCATCATCTAAGAGTCTCTTCGTCAATAGTAATTACCGTCGTCAATAGTAATTACCGTCGTCAATAGTATTTACATTGGTCAATAGTAATTACCTTCGTCAATAGTAATTACCGTCGTCAATAGTAATTACCTTCGTCAATAGTATTTACCTTGGTCAATAGTAATTACCTTCGTCAATAGTATTTACCTTGGTCAATAGTAATTACTTTCGTCAATAGTAGTTGTCCCTTCAATATTACCAAGAGTCATTTGACCCTTCGTTAAGACCAAGAGTCATTTGACCCTTCGTTAAGACCAAGAGCCACCCTCGGTTTTTCTATAAATAGAGGCCTAGGGCTTCATTATTTTTCACGAATTCATTCAAGCTATAGAGAGAGAAAGTATAGAGAGAATAAGAGAGAGAGAATAAAAGTATTCTGCTACATCATTTTTCCAATATCCAGTTCTTTTAAGGTAGGGAATATTATTTCTTTTATATTCATGAAGAGAACTTCTGTTATTCCATTTGTTATTATTCTGTTGGAATAACCAGTATACGCGGTCTACCCTATACTTGGTGACATTCTTCTATTATTCTGTTGGAATATCCTGTCTGTGTGTTTTATACCGGACCTGGTTCCGTTTTATTATTATTCTGTTGGAATATCCTGTCTGTGTGTTTTACACCGGACCTGATTCCGTTTTATTATTATTCTGTTGGAATATCCTGTCTGTGTGTTTTACACCGGACCTGGTTCCATTATTTATTATTCTGTCGGAATATCCTGTCTGTGCGTTTACGCCGGACCTGGTTCCATTATTTATTATTCTGTTGGAATAACCTGTCTGTGCGGTCTATCGCATGCATGGTGATTTCTTTTGTTATTACATTCTTTATTGTACTCAGTTGGTTAAGTTTTGACTTCTATACTCCATGAAATTTGTGGAATATCCTTGATAGTTGCGTTTCATCCAGTATCTTTTCAAGAAAATATTCTTCTAAGCGTTCTTGAATTTTACTCCACAATGCAGTATCATGTTGACAATTTGGACGTTGTTAATTCCTGGATAAATTAATTCTTGAACTTGTTTTATTGAATTCTTATATCATTGTCATCATCCTCATGTTTATAAATATTGAAAGTCATCTGTGGCATGTAGTGCATAGATGGACTTGGTATGATTATGACCAGGGATTATTCGGTATAATCATGACCGTAATGTTACGAATGATGTGGTAAAAGTCCTCATTGGCCCGTAGTGCATTGATGGACAGTTGTTGGCATGATCATGACCATTAATGAATACACGAATATCCTTGGCCGTAGTGCAAGGGTGATTCGATGATGTGGATTATTTTATTAAGCTGAGTCTCAGCGATCGCAGTGTTGAAAAACCTTTTAAATCATAAAAGATAGTAGAGTTTATTTTCTACTTGACTCTTTTAATGGATTGCTTGTTCCGCTGCAGTTAAACTTGATGTCTATTATATTTTATCAGTTTAACATTGTTGAAGGCTAATGATAATTTATTCTGCATTATCTTAGTCATAATATTTCTTACTGGGCTAGTTGAGCTCACCCTTTCTTTCACTGTTCTCTTCAGGAAATGAGAACGTAGCTGGGACAAGTCGGGGTACGGAGTGATGGTCCGAATGATAGTATTAGTTAGTAGTCCTCACTATTCTATGTAATGGTGTGTTAATAAATGTAATGAGGACTCCTTTTGAGTATGAATACTCTCTAGAAGATAATATTTGTATTCAAACTCACAGTTTATGTTTTGTCGTATTGTACACGACAGTTGTATTAGTAAGTTGTATTTGTATTCTGTACCATGTATCTGACGACCCAAGATGGGTGATGTATACCTAATTTTGGGGGCGTCACAGTTGGTATCAGAGCTTAGGGATATGATCCCTGGCTAAGATGTGAGAATAGAACTAGGAGGGGAGAGACGGGGAATTCCTTCGCTAGTATGACCTACCTAAGTTATTTTGTATTTAATTGGTCGGTCAAAGTATATTGATAATATGTGACATGTTAATTAACCCTTGTTTTGTGGCAGTATTTGAAAATGGCAGCTGAAAATGTCAACATTGGAGTGAATGAGACCGTGGCACCTCTAATCACCAACCAGGATAATGTAATATCAGGCGAAGAAGAAATTAGAGATATCTATGTGGTAAGTGAAGAACTAATAGTTGCACTCGAGCTAGTGGCAGAGGTAGCAGCTGAGAGCGAGGAAGAAGAGGAAGAAGAGGACGAAGAGGAACCTGAGGAGAATTGGTTAGAAGAAATTTATGATCAAAACTTAGAATTACAAAATCGTGTTCATGAGTTAGAAGAGCATGCTGAAGAACGACAGGCGGTCGTGGAGCAAAGAGATGTAACGATTCAAAATTTTGTTACCCGATATGTGTTGCTCGAACAAAATCACGCTTTGGCAGAGTGTAAGATATTAAAGTTGGAATCTGAGAATTCAAATATCAAGGATCAGCTGAAAGAAGAAACAACTGAACGAGTGAGAATGAAGGATGCATGGGTAAAAGCCGCACGACGTGCTGATATTGTAGAAAGAGATGTCCGATCCAAAAAGGCTAAAATAGATGATATACATTTCTCTTTTTGGACAGCAATTGGGAGAACCCAACATCGAGTTTTGAATTACCCTGTACAGAGCGGTCAATCTGAACTCGACATGGATCGAAGATTGATGATTCAGATTATGAAGCAGGAGTACGATGAAGCAGTTGAGGGTGGAATATGTCCGATATTAAAGTCAATTCCAACGATAGAGATGACATCAAATGCTACCCCAGACAAGTCAAAGCCGGGTAGTTCAAGGGAGAGCGGTTGTCATGACTTCCCAACAAGTGAGGAACCCAAATAAAGTTATCGCGGGTAAGCTAATCATAAACCCTTGCGAAGTTTGTACCTTATTCAATACTGGTTCTACCCACTCTTTTATTTCACCTAGTTGTGTTAAATGTTTGAAGTTAACTCCGGAGAACTTAGACTTTGATATGTCTGTTTAAACTCAGTTGGGAGAAACCTTCGTTACCTCTACTATTTATAAATCTTGTTCAAATCAACACTTTCACGTTACCTATCGATCTTATCTCTTTGAAAATACTTGCCTTTGATGTGATTTTTTTGAAACGATTGGTTCACTACTCATCATGCTTCTCGTAAGGTTGTTAGCTTTCATATTCCTAACCAACCTATTATGCGAATTCAAGTAACCAAATCACTAAAGTCAATCATTGTCGTATCAAGCCATAAGTAAAAAATCCCCGTTCCTTTCGTTGTTGACTTCCTGGTGTGGAATGCACCGAAGCTAGACTTTCCGTAGGAGACGTTGTAAATGACGATGACAAGTTGATAGGTATCAATGTGACGTGTTATCCAAGTCTTGGATGAGGGTCACAGTTTTGAACGATATTTCTATTGTTAATAAATTTCTTGACGTATTCTTGAAGACTTCTTAGCCTACCCCAGAGCGTAAAATTGAATTTTGTATTAACCCCAGTACAAAACCTATTTCTTAAACCCTCAAATATTTCTTCAACTAAAACGAACGTATTATGCGCCAAAGACGTTGGCTCGAGCTGTTGAAGATTACGATCGTACCATTCAATAACATCGTGGAAAAGTGAACGTGGTAGCAGACGCGTTGTGTAGAAGATCGTATACGGTTACAAGTGTGAATATTCGAACCCACGTGAAGATAACGAATATACGATTAAAATCGACTTTAATCGATAAAGTTAAAGCCGCTCAAGCTACATACTAAGAGCTGATAAATGTGAAGAAGAAGGTTCAAGAGTGCGTTATTCTAGAAGCAAGAATCGACGAAGAGAGGAAATCTCAACTCTCGATTTAATTGGCCCATTTGAAATCCTCGATGAAGTAGGAACTGTGGCCTATAGACTCGTTTTACCACCAAGTATGTTGCGTGTTCAGAATATTTTTTTTACGTATCGATGTTACGTAAATATGTGGACGACCCGAACCGCATTATTAATTTAGAACCGGACGAAATAGCGAAAGATTTAACGTATGAGGAGATACGTGTTAACATCTTGGATAAGAAGGATCATATTCGATGCTTAAAGGTTATACCTCAAGAGTTAGAATTTGAAGTGAAGTCAAGGTATCCTCACATGTTCGGCATACCAAATACGTACGTAAATTTCGAGGGCGAAATTCTATAAGGAGGGGAGATTGTGAAACCCCAGATTTTATGAATAAATATTTAATTTTTCTCGAAATAATTTTTTTTATATTAATGTGTGGATTTGATATAATAGTTGTGGGTAATAATTATAAATTTTGCAAAGTAAGCAAGTTGTTATAAAATATTCGTTTGGTCGGAGAATATTCTTTTTGTCGGGGAATATTCGTACGACGGCACAATCATTGGTGGACCCCACAACGGAATTATTGTCGGATTGAGAAAACGACAGAATTATCTTTCTATAAAAATAACAGCTGAGGTGTTACCGTTAAAATCGTTAAAACTGTTGAACTACTTGGTAGTAAAAGTACAGTAATACGCGTGGTTGCATAGTAGCACACGGTATTGATTATTGATGCTTACGTGAGAAGTCACTCAGCTATACTCAATTATTGCTACAGTAATTGCTGCATCATATCTCTTAAATTATTGCCATAGTATCATCTGTATAATATGTTATATTATTAAATCAATAATTGAGACGTTGTGGTAAGTTTGGTTATTTTATGGGGGGCCATATGTCATCATCTAAGAGTCTCTTCGTCAATAGTAATTACCGTCGTCAATAGTAATTACCGTCGTCAATAGTATTTACATTGGTCAATAGTAATTACCTTCGTCAATAGTAATTACCGTCGTCAATAGTAATTACCTTCGTCAATAGTATTTACCTTGGTCAATAGTAATTACCTTCGTCAATAGTATTTACCTTGGTCAATAGTAATTACTTTCGTCAATAGTAGTTGTCCCTTCAATATTACCAAGAGTCATTTGACCCTTCGTTAAGACCAAGAGTCATTTGACCCTTCGTTAAGACCAAGAGCCACCCTCGGTTTTTCTATAAATAGAGGCCTAGGGCTTCATTATTTTTCACGAATTCATTCAAGCTATAGAGAGAGAAAGTATAGAGAGAATAAGAGAGAGAGAATAAAAGTATTCTGCTACATCATTTTTCCAATATCCAGTTCTTTTAAGGTAGGGAATATTATTTCTTTTATATTCATGAAGAGAACTTCTGTTATTCCATTTGTTATTATTCTGTTGGAATAACCAATATACGCGGTCTACCCTATACTTGGTGACATTCTTCTATTATTCTGTTGGAATATCCTGTCTGTGTGTTTTACACCGGACCTGGTTCCGTTTTATTATTATTCTGTTGGAATATCCTGTCTGTGTGTTTTACACCGGACCTGGTTCCGTTTTATTATTATTCTGTTGGAATATCCTGTCTGTGTGTTTTACACCGGACCTGGTTCCATTATTTATTATTCTGTCGGAATATCCTGTCTGTGCGTTTACGCCGGACCTGGTTCAATTATTTATTATTCTGTTGGAATAACCTGTCTGTGCGGTCTATCGCATGCATGGTGATTTCTTTTGTTATTACATTCTTTATTGTACTCAGTTGGTTAAGTTTTGACTTCTATACTCCATGAAATTTGTGGAATATCCTTGATAGTTGCGTTTCATCCAGTATCTTTTCAAGAAAATATTCTTCTAAGCGTTCTTGAATTTTACTCCACAATGCAGTATCATGTTGACAATTTGGACGTTGTTAATTCCTGGATAAATTAATTCTTGAACTTGTTTTATTGAATTCTTATATCATTGTCATCATCCTCATGTTTATAAATATTGAAAGTCATCTGTGGCATGTAGTGCATAGATGGACTTGGTATGATTATGACCAGGGATTATTCGGTATAATCATGACCGTAATGTTACGAATGATGTGGTAAAAGTCCTCATTGGCCCGTAGTGCATTGATGGACAGTTGTTGGCATGATCATGACCATTAATGAATACACGAATATCCTTGGCCGTAGTGCAAGGGTGATTCGATGATGTGGATTATTTTATTAAGCTGAGTTTCAGCGATCGCAGTGTTGAAAAACCTTTTAAATCATAAAAGATAGTAGAGTTTATTTTCTACTTGACTCTTTTAATGGATTGCTTGTTCCGCTGCAGTTAAACTTGATGTCTATTATATTTTATCAGTTTAACATTGTTGAAGGCTAATGATAATTTATTCTGCATTATCTTAGTCATAATATTTCTTACTGGGCTAGTTGAGCTCACCCTTTCTTTCACTGTTCTCTTCAGGAAATGAGAACGTAGCTGGGACAAGTCGGGGTACGGAGTGATGGTCCGAATGATAGTATTAGTTAGTAGTCCTCACTATTCTATGTAATGGTGTGTTAATAAATGTAATGAGGACTCCTTTTGAGTATGAATACTCTCTAGAAGATAATATTTGTATTCAAACTCACAGTTTATGTTTTGTCGTATTGTACACGACAGTTGTATTAGTAAGTTGTATTTGTATTCTGTACCATGTATCTGACGACCCAAGATGGGTGATGTATACCTAATTTTGGGGGCGTCACATTTATTTTATGACTTATAAGTCAAAAATAATAAGTAACAATTTGTAACTTAAAAAAAATGACTTATAAGTCATTCTTAATAAGCTATTTTGACCAAATGTAATGACTATTTTGCCCCTCTTCTGTCTGGATAAATTACATCTCTACCCCTCCTAACCTAAAAGTTGGTTATCAATAATAAGTTGTTTACTAATAATAAGCTGTTTAAATAATAAGTTGTTTACCAAAGTTGGTTAAATAATAAGTTGTTTAAATAAGTTGTTTACCAATAAGCTGTTTAAATAATAAGTTATTTACCAATAAGCTGTTTACTAATAATAACCTGTTTAAATAATAAGTTGTTAACTATTAATAAGTTGTTTACCAATAAGTTGGTTAAATAATAAGTTCTTTACTAATAAGCTGTTTAAATAAGTTGTTTACCAATAAGCTGTTTAAATAATAAGTTGTTTACCAATAATAAGCTATTTATCAATAATAACCTTCAATATCAATGTATCTGTTTATAATGTCCTTTTCAGTAATCTTTACATTTTATTTTAACTTATAAGTTATTATCAGCCGAACACTTTCAGAACTTATTTTAACTTAATTTCTGACTTATAAGTCATTATCATCCGAACACTTTTATTTATAAGTCACAACTTATAAGTCAACTTATATTTTAACTTATAAGTCACGTTAAAATAAGTCATTCCCGAACAGGGCCTATAACTCTCAATCAGATATATTTTTTATCATAGTTTTAAAATTCAGACTGTATCAATTTTTTTTATATTAAAATTAATCACATTTAATAACTCAATTTTTTTATATTTTAATTCATAAATTTTTTTTTTTAAAAAAATTTATTAATTATTAATAATATATATTTTTATATATTAATAAGTCAATAACTGTTGCCCACTAGTTACTGACCCATTCCACCTATTTGTACAGGGATCCATGCACCTGGATGGATCGGCCCGGCTCTGAGAAGCTTGTTTTTTAGGTTTTGAAAGTATCATTTTTCTCTCTGTTGGCTCTGCCGAATTCCTCCGTGCTTGCTCCACCGCTGTGGTTCTCTTATCCGCTGTCAATTTTGCGGATTTGCTTCTTTCCGTTGAAATCTCTGGTAAGATCCCCAAATCATGTACCCTAATTTTTTCAAATTTGCTTCTGTGATTGACTTCGTTTATGGTGAATCCGGGTAATTCTTCTTCTTCCTCTTTCACTCTCCTAATCTGCTACTTTTTCCTTTTTGGGTATATTAGAATTGAGATACATCAAAGTCTTCTGAAAAATTTGAATTTGAATGATTTAATTGCTTGAATGAAATTACTGTTTCTGCATACAATATTTATATTTGATTTTCTCGTTTATTTTGTTTTTTTGTTTGGTATCTAACTTATGTTAGATGCAATTGTAAGATTATTATTGAATATTGGTACCCTGTCTCTTATTCGTGTAATTGTATAGCCTCCTGAGCCAGTCCAGAGTCTTTACTAATGAGGATAACTGTATAGACTCTTATCAGTTATCTGGGAGAATTCTGTTGCTTAGGACACAATTGCACATATTTTTTCCAAGTTACAAATTTTATTCTTTAATTTACTAATTACTACTAAAGAAATTTGAAAAAAAATACTTAAGAGGTGTGCCAGTTTGTACTTCATGAAATCCATAAATGTGAGTGACTATGACTTTCCTGTAGATGTAGGTGGACATTGTTACATTGACTGTATAATAATACTTGGATTCCCTATTGATTTTGTTTAATATTTTAGGGAAATGTGTTTTCTAGTGGTCAGCTTTGTTTTGGAAAGGTGTAATTGGCTTAGATTGTGAGACCTATAATATTTAGAATGCAAGTGTAAACTGTATGAATACGAACATGTAAAGCAGTTGAGAGGTTTCTTTGGTTGCCTTTTACTGAAATTTGTCTGCACTTGTGCTGTGCGGTCATTTTACTTTAGACTGCCCTGATACTTTTTATGCAAGTCATAACCCATGATATCACATTATTTCTGAAAAGTCTTCAAATTTGTTTTGTTTTTGAACTTCAAAACTTGTTTTTGAACTTCAAAACTTGTGTTTGAAATTGTAATGGATTGAGAAATTACTAGGAGTTACATTTGATGTTTTTTGTACTTTCATATATTTATAATGTATATTGTTGATAATCTCTGTTTTGTCTCATTAGAAGTATGTTGATATTTACTATATTGCTGATGATCACCATTAAAGCATCATAGTCGAGTAGTTTGAAAGCTAGAGCTTCAACTGGAGAATTTAAGGCATTCTTGTGACCAGAATTGAATGATCTTGTGAGGACCATTCTTGATTTAGGGACAGGCTAAGAGAATTAATAATTAGTAGTTTTGGTATGTTTAGTGATTGTGCTAATATTGTCTTTAATTTAATCTTTATTGGCTGATAAATGGTTGATATGATCTCATCTCATTAATACTACCTCATTCCCATATTGGGTTGCATTTGACTTTTGACAATTCCATTTCTTGAATTTAATTTGTTTATCACACAAACATATATATAATAACCTTTTGTCGTCAAGAATTCTGGAACAGATGAAGTTTGAATATGTACAATTTGCAGCAATAAAATTTTAATAGGTCAAGTGAGCCTCTCATTTCAGGACTGGGTCAATATAGAAGTTATGTATGTATGGGCATAGTTGATAAAACCAAGCACAAAAGAAGCCTATGGCTTACAGCCAAGCTGTTTTGGCTAATGGCTTATGTTTTGTTGCCTTAGTTGAAATGAGCTATGTTTACCTATTTTTTTAGGTCAAGTGCAAATTGTGTGTCTACACTTCGGATGAGATTTTTAAGGAGTTGATGTTATTGGAGCTTGAGGAGCTCTTCCCATCCCATCCCTCCAAACTCACAAACGCAGCATTAGGGTAGGCTGGATCTAGGTCTTTTTCAGGGCGGGGCAAGGCGAGCATTGGGGCCAAAATCATGGTCTTTTTGCAGCCTTCAGGCTAGGCCTTGACCGGACTACTTTATTTTTAGACTTGGCACAAGCCAGACTTCGAGTTTCAAAGTTTTTATGTATCACTATATAAGGTGTACTATATGGGTTTTAGATTAACTTTGCATTGTAGGAATATGAGACAGATAAACTAATCAAATTTTCAGGTAAGATTTTTTTAAATTACAGAAACCAATTTTATTATTTAAGAAACGAAGTGGTACTGCTACATTTTGGGGTCAGTGAGATTCAAACTATTCTAAAAAAACATAATTATGATTTACTAATCAATTAAACTACACTAAATGCTTCAAATATACGTTCAATATTGATTTTTAAATTTAAAATTAATATGAATTCATTTTGTTTAAAAAATACATTTATAAAAAATTGTAAATGATATAAAAAGTACTATTATTTACAAGTTTTTCAAAAAATTAAATGAATCGCAACTAGACCTGGCAAACGGGCCGGGCCATCGACGGGCCGGGCCAAAAAGGCCCGGGTTTTGGTGGGCTAAATTTATGCGGCCCGTGGCCCGGGTTGGGCCGGCCCGGCCCGCTCGCGGGCTTTTTTTTCCCCCCCTTTTGTAAACCTGTAAATACTTGTCATGCTGTAAACCTGTAAATAAGGAAATTACTAATACATATAACATACTGATAGTCTGATACAAATACAATCATACAAAGTACACAAATTCAAAGTTTCAAACCAAGAGAGTTACAGAGTTACATAAACCAAGAAATAACAATCACCACCATCAACAGTTCAACACTTCAACAGAGTTACAGAGTTTAATTTGACTGTTCAACAATCACCATCAACAGTTCAACACTCCAAATGCATTATGCCTAATAACAAGAAATAACAAGAAAGGAGTGACAGTTTTAAGCGGTAACAGGAAAGTGTGAATATGGGTGTCACACACTAACTGTATGTACTAACTTTTTAGTAGAGAGGTCCTTACTATAATAATTAATAACACTAATACATTACCCCTAAAACCTAATTAATCCAGCAATGTTCAATACTTCCACACAGAGTCTGCTTATGCCTACATTAGGTGTTCTCAATCACAATATGGAGTAAACCGTGCAATCACAATATGAAGTAAACAGTGAACACTGCTTATGAATGAGTAGTAAGTACCTAACTCCTAAGTGTTGTAATTTGAGTACAGTGGGTATAGGAATATCTGTCATTAACACTGCTTAATGATCTACCTGTCATTAACAAAATCAAGTCTACATCTAACAAAAGCTTAATTGAAGAAAGAAGCCATCAAATTCATGATCTACCTGTCTACATCTAACAAAAGCTTCAATTTTATACAAGTTTATAGGAACAAATTCGTTAAGGATAACTGTCAAACGAAAAACTAAAAAAGTAAAAAAACCAAAAAGTGAAAGACTGAAAAATGAAGAGAAAACTACCTGGACTCTCGGCGAATAAGAAGTCAGAAGTCAGTCGGCGTCTAGGCGACTCTCAGAGAAGTAAGAAGTAAGAAGTCAGACTTCGGCGAAGAAGAAGAAGTCAGAAGTCAGTCGACTCGCCTCGGTCTCTCTCACTTCTCAGTTTCAGATCTGAGATCTAGATGAGAGTATGAGACTAGAAGAGTCTAGCGAGTCTGAGACCTAGCTAATTTAGCGTCTAGCGAGTCTGAGAGAGTGAGAGACCGAGAGTCGATTGCAAGGGTTTTTTTAAAGTACCGGGCGGGCTGTCACTGGGCCAGGCCAAATTTGGGCCGGGCCAAAGAGGCCCAGATTTTAATGGGCCAAAAAAATGAATCCCATAGCCCAAGACCTAGGCCGCTTTTGCCAGGTCTAATCGCAATAATTGAATTTAAATACATTTCATTATGATCTTGAAAAGTCAATCATATTCTTATAATTTGGAAGAGTATATAAGATCAAATTCCTTGGACCAAGCTTTAGGTCTTCTGGTACTAATTATTCTTTTCAAAAAAGGTGAGTTTTATTTGATAAATTTTTTACTTTTACAAAAAACCCTAATTTTTTATAATATAATGGTACAAAATTCCCAAGATTTCATTATCGTATCACATTAAAAAAATTAATAACTTATTATTAATATACATTAAGCGAAAATAAATATGCTCTTAACATTCACATTTTTTTAAAATTTACAATGAGTATTTTTTTTGGGTACGGGTGGAATATTAGATAATAGGGCTGATCCTTGAAGCATACAACTTACAGGCCGACCCATAATCAGGCTGTTAAGACCCAGCCGAACAATCCACGCTGCCCAGGCCATTGCTATAAAATTGGTTCGATCAAACGTCCTTCCCTCATTCCCTTCGTGCTCTCAATCGCATTCACTCGGTCAAGAGCTTTATATTTCGGATTGCTCGGAGAAGTTTCAAATTGGTAGCTATTCAATTACATGGTATAAAATGGATTTGATAAGTTATTTTATTTATCTTCATATATCATATGTTTATATGTCATGAATTTTGATGTGTGAACTGGAAGGCGGTGTGGAATTAATTGGTACTAATCTTGTATTTTGACTCATAGTGTTAATTTTTCAAATTGTAATTAAATATTAGTGCTGTTTCTCCTGTTTTACTAATCAATTTACATAACTTTCTCGTTCCTAAATTTTGTAAGTGAAGACCCCAGTTTGCGATTAGGGCACTTTGCATAATGTATATAGTAAAATACTCCATCAGTTCCAAAAAAGGTCTAATTTTTGACCTTTTGGAGTCCATTTGTAAATTCCATTAAAAAAATTATATGATTTTATTTATTTTTTAATTTGTAAATCGTAGCCATTGTATATCTGCGACAGGATCATTTCATCCTCGTGGATGAGTGCCTTAAAAACATGCAAGACTAACAAGTCTCTCCTGCATTATCTTGAATGTGTTATAGTCACCTTCCAAAAGATAAATGGCGTGCCCCTTGTATGTCCATCCAGTTTGTGCTTAAGATAATTTATTTTATTTATTTATATTTTGTAAATTACAAAATTTGTTGTTTTTAAAATTACATGAATCACAACAGTTTTAAATTTTAGGATTTTGCTAGTTGACTTCAAAATATTGAAATGGGACTCTTTTTGTGGAACGATTGGAAAATATTTGTGCATATTTCCATTTAACTGAATTTCTAATATGTGAATGTCATTGATTTTGGAATAGATCAGAGAAGGTTGTTGCTGTGTAGATAATGAACAACTCTGTTGCAGGATCCTCATCAAAAATGAAAGTGGGGTTATCCCAGCAATCAGAGCCTACATTTAAGCGTAAGAGAGCTGTTTTCCAGAAAGATTGTAAGCATCTTGTACTTTTTCTCTTGTTATTAAGTTTTTCACTTGCTGAAATTTTGATTTTGTTCCTCCTGAATGCAACAGTGCAGCACATGATGTATGGTTTTGGAGATGATCCCAATGTAAGTGTTATTTTTCAAATTTATTTTCCTTTGATGAAATAATTATTGAGTTTGGTACTTCAAGTATGCACAAGTTTATCCTTGTGTGTTTCTGTGTGTGGATGGGGGCCTTGATTATTATCTTTGTGGTCATAGGATTAATTTAAAGTGTTTCTTGCACAAGCTATCTTAAAGTACTCTTTTAGTAGTTCAGCTCTCACGAACCATGTTTCACCTTATATGCCTGTATATGAGTCAGTTTAGGGTTAGCTTTTTGTATTTTAAAAATTAAAATAGATCAGAACCGTTTTTAATATATGTTTATTTTTCAATATCCATTTATCAGTTTTGATATATAAATTTTGTGATGCAAACTGTGTTCCTTAGAGCTCTGTGGCATAATTGATTGACGTTTTAAGGTTGAATTTTGTTTCAGTAAAGTAAGAATGTTTCTACTTTTTAATTAGTTTCTCTTTGTTTTGTTCATATTTGAACCAGTTGATTTCTTATAATAATATTAGTATTAGGTTGCTTGGTGTATCATACTATCATGGAGTAACTTACAGATGAAGTTGGTTTCATCTCCCCACCATTGTACGCAAGCACCATTGTACAAAATGCATGCTATTTTTTAATTTTTTTGTTCTTGTAAAACAAAGAACACTTTAAAACATTGTTATATCCACACACAAAAAAAAGAAGTTTCATATACTATAATATGTATTTTAGATAGAAATATGAAAAAAAAGAAATTGTAACATAGTTTAAAGGTGACAATATTTATAATTTTTTAGTTGTTGGCTTTGTTTTTCCTGAATTCGTGAATTTCTTATGTTGCACTATCAGCCCCTTCCAGAAACTGTGGCGCTTTTGGAGGACATTGTCGTTGAGTATGTCACAGACTTGGTAAGCTTAAATGACTTCCATTTGCCTGCTTTATGAACTACTATTCTCTCCGTTCCACTTAAGAGAAAAATTTGACTGTTTCCAGAACTTATTTAAAGATGTTCCAAAAACCCATTTATACATTTAAAATATATATATATATATATGTGTGTGTGTGTGTGTGTGTGTGTGTGTGTTCTTAATATATTTGTATGTTATATTTTCTGTTTATATTTAAGGTATATAAAAAAATATAACATATAGATGGATTTTGAAACATCTTAAAATATGTATAAAAAACAGTCAAATATCTTTGCCTTGTAAAGTGAGACGAAGGTAGTAAATCAATAGCGAAACTTCTTCCTCCCAACCCCACCAATGACCACTTCGCGGAGTTGAGGGAAGAAGAGTTGGAACTATGTAGGATATATTTAATCCACTGAGGCTCCTACCAGTTGGACCCCTTGCAGGATGGCTGTGCAGTTTCTCTGCTTATACTAGTCAGTACTATTGATCATGTGGAACGATTCTGACATTAGATTTGAAATATGCAGGTTCATAAAGCACAAGATGTTGCATCAAAGCGGGGAAAGCTTTTGACTGAGGATTTTCTATACTTAGTGCGGAAGGTACCTTTTCTTGAATTTTTACCTCAGCTGTTGAAGATTCTTAATTTCTTTATCTGCTTCCCCCCTCTTTTTCCTCTGTCTATATATATATATATATATAGTTATCTTCATTGGTGTTTACTATCAAGCAAAAGCATATTTAAGAAATGGTTCTCCTAAGATTTGGTTGTATAATTTTTGTTGCTCGAGTACATTGTCATTGACTTGTTAGTTGATAGCTTTCTTGTCATCATATAGTTTGAGTTCAAATTGTAAGAATACTTTGTGGATGCTGTCGTGGCACTCTTGGTGATGATTATCTAGTAGATCAATAGGATCTTCTGTTTTTCAATCTAAATAAAAATAATATTAAATTGTAAAATCCTCTGGAACTTTTTAAGCAGAAGTTATTTCAGAAAGGAAACTTTCGTTATAGCATTTTCATTTTTGATAGTCTTTATCAAGAGCAAAATGAGGGATTGATCACTTGTCTGTTATTACTATTTTTCTTATTCACCCGCCTACACTACACCTGCAAGTTATTTTCCATAAAAGAGGCTGGCTATGCTGAATTTAATTGTGTCTAAAGCTAAACATTTTTTGTCACTTAAAGATGGCAAGGAGAAATTTATCTTGTTTGAGAATTGAAGCAATAAGACGATAAAATGTTTCTTGCTTGTAATATGGAGCACTTAGTTATGCAAATTTATATTTTTTTTTGGTTGAAATATGATGGGAGGTAGAGAGAGAGAGAGATCCAACACAATGATTCATATATTTAGAGTCGTGCTTGTTAATATGTATGAGAATTATTTAGTATTTGTTTATTCAATGACTGTAGCCTAATGATATCCTCCTGTAGGATGCTCCAAAATTTAACCGGTGTACTGAACTTTTGTCCATGAATGAGGAGCTGAAACAAGCCAGGAAGGCTTTTGAGGTAGACGAAGAGAAGCTGGCAACAATTGAATGAAAGAGTGGAATATGACCTGACCATTTTGTTTTATACTCTGCCTGAAGATTAGATTAGGCGGCTGGTCTGTAAATAACACTGCTATTCCAAGCTAAGTAATTCATGTCGGTAGCAGTCGTTCAGTTTCAATGTATTCTCACCAAACAGTTTTTAGGCATTAACAGTTGGCTCACTGGGATACTAGTATTTTGTATTTTAGGTAAAAATAAAATAATCCGTCACTTTTCTTCCTTATCTCTCGATCAGTTTCATATGACCATAATTGTATTTTAACTTTATCAGGAACTTGTACATGTATATGATTATTATTAATAAAAAGAGAACGCTTTTTATGATTTTTTTTTGTAGGCCAGATAAGAAGACTTTCAAAACCCGATATAAAATTAATGTAACTATTAACTTTACTCGCTAAAATAGATGTTTTTTTCAAAATAAAAATTTGAGTATGAATACCAAACAAACAGACAAAAAAAAGTGACTTAATTCCACTTATCTTTTCCACTCAACCCCACAATATAAATTAAATTTCACTCTCCGTTATTTTTCTAATTTCCCAATTTTAACAACACAAGATAAGATGGAGAAATAGTTTGACTAATTTTAGCTATCTGCTCTTTCCCTCTTGTAGGAAACCTTAAACAGTTACCCAGGCCAGGCCCAGCCAAAGTAAAAAGCAGGCCGCGATTTCGATTAGCCATCTGTAACTTTAGTGCCATCACTATGCATAATACCAGACTGATGGGCCAACGTCCAACGTAACCAACCCTCACCCCAAGACAGCACACACTTCAACACGCAAAACTTCATATTCATTTAGATAGATATATATAATCCGATCATTTCATTACAATAAAATACTAAATTATAGTACTATACTGTGAGGCAGGAATTATATGTTATATTATATATCTATCTAACTAAATAGAATTAATTTTAAATTTTACCTATATATCTTATATATATATAATATATATATATATATATATATATATATATATATTAGAGTACTTGATAGTACAAAATAAATTGAAATCTCGAATCTGTGAATCCAAAATGGAAAACTCCTCGCTGGTAAAGTTGATACTAGTAAGCCGGGAATCGAACGGGGTGGCGTATGTGACAATTAATCGTCCCAAGTCGCTGAACTCGCTGACGAGGGGCATGATGGGGGATCTGGCCAGAGCCTTCAAGAGCTTCGACGCTGACGATTCCGTGCGAGTCGTGATTCTCTCCGGGTCGGGTTCATCGTTCTGCTCCGGCGTGGATTTGACGGCGGCTGAGGACGTCTTTAAGGGGGACGTGAAGGATGCGGAGACCGACCCGGTGATCCAGATGGAGCGGTGTCGTAAACCTATTATCGGAGCAATTAACGGCTTTGCCGTCACGGCGGGGTTCGAGATTGCGCTAGCTTGTGATGCTTTAGTAGCTTCGAAAACTGCCAAGTTTATGGATACTCATGCCAGGTATGTAATTTTAGCTCATCTTTTATTACTGCTATTAATTCTTGTGGTATTTATTTGCATATCCTCAGCTCAATGCTCTGTTCAAGTTGGTTGCATATCCCTAGCTCAATGATCTGTTCAAATTGGTTGCATTCCCTAGCTCAATACTCTGTTCAAATTGGTTTTATTTTATGCTACTTTGCAGTGAACTAGTCATTTTGAGTTAAAAAGGTTTAATTTTTGGTGTTTGTACGCTTATTTCGCTAACAATTTGTTTGATACGGTTATTTATGTGTTCTGTACATTAAAATAAAGTTGTGAATAACAAATACAGTACATGTTCATAGGCTTCTGGAATTAATTTACATGCAGAAATGGACATGTTTTCTTTAGGGATAGAAGGGACATGTTTACTGTTTTGGAACAATTGGTATCCATTACTCTTTATGAATATTAGCATATTTATATCCTCTCATATATGTCTCCAACAGTTGGTAAATACGAGTTGAGAAGCTAGGAGATTACCACATCATTTCATCTCTACAAGGATGGAAAATATTCATTTACATCTAACAAACTAAATAATTTAGCTAATGGTAACCTTATATTAGGAGGGCTATAACCAGGTTACTTTTTTGAAACATTGGTCATTACCCTCCTTCCGCAGAAGCTGAATACAGGGCAATGGCCAACATCTGCTGTGAAGTAACTTGGTTGTCTGCCCTCATAAGGAATTTTGGTATTACAAGTCTCACATTAGTTTCTTTTGCAACTACTTTGACATTCAATCTTTCTAGTTCAACGATTGAATATTTTTCTCTCTCAAGCAATCATAATCCTTTTGCAACGACTTTGACATTGAAGTTGTATATTTTAACCCATTGACAGAAACCTAGTCACCGATTTACTGTTGTAGTGTGGTTGAAAGTTGGACTTATTTCTGTAAGAGCAATAGGTTCTAAAGCATTTCTTGAAAATTGTAAGACAACACTAGTGGATTTTCCAGGTTGGTAGATGCCCTCCTCTCAATTATATGTTACTGATCCAGTAAGAGGCATTAGACTGTGATCACACCAAATAAATTTTCAACTAGCAAAGTGGTGTATTGCAATTTACTTGTTGATTAACCCCTCTGGAGCAGATGAATAAAATTTGTCAAATTGTAATATGTTGCTTGTATGAGATTGTGATGCTACATTTGGCCAGATGTGCAAGGAGTATTGAACATCAAAGAAAGGAATAAAAACGCAGTCAAAATGGACTTCTTACTTTAGTTAGTTCATCTCTTACTGAATATATGTTTAAGTTACATGAGACAAAACAGCTAAATAAATTCATGAACTTATTTTGCATTTTGAGCTGCGACCAAGTCATTTGAATGCATGGTAGTTTCTTGTGCAGTTTTTCAACTTGGTATTAAACCTTTTCAAATTCTTGTAAGCTATTATGTTTCTAATCATGATGATTGTTAGTTTCATATTATTATCTATAAGTCTATTTCCTAATTACTATTTTTTTTATTTCTTTTCATTTATTTATACGCTTTATCAATTCCCATTGTCTATGATAAAGTGGTAATTTTATCTTCAACTTGCAGGTTTGGGATATTCCCTTCATGGGGTCTGTCTCAAAAGCTTTCCCGAATTATAGGGCCTAACAGAGCTCGCGAAGTGTCTCTAACAGCCATGCCCATAGCTGCAGAACAAGCTGAGAGATGGGGCTTGGTGAATCATGTTGTTGAAGGAAATGAATTACTGAAAAAAGCACGGGAAGTTGCAGAGGCCATACTAAAGAACAATCAAGACTTGGTGTTGAGGTACAAGGCAGTTATAAATGATGGCCTGAAGCAGGATCTGGGTCATGCACTTGCATTAGAGAAGGTAATAGTTTTGGAGTCTTTTGTTTGATATCTTTTGGAACTTATTCCTTCAAGTGATATTGACTGGTGATCCTGTTAATTGTAATCAGTAATGAGCTGACAAGATTCTAACAATCAAACCGCAGCTTATAAATACTGTTCATGTTAGGATCCTCTTGATGTGTGCCTTCCCACGTACACGTATCTTCCAACTTTAGCAGATAAAACATTACCAATGTTTTATTTGCCGTGGATGATTTAAATAACATAATTGTTAAACTCTTAGTGAATTTGTTTACTAAGCTTATTATTTCACCCAAATCTTAGAGGTTCTGAAACATCTTGTGGTCCTTGTTCCTATCATCAGTGATGTAGTATGGACATATTATTGGTAGAAGCCTGTTTTAGTAATTAGACAATCTAATTCTGCTGCAGAGGAAGTTCCAATCATAAATTTCTCCCGAGAATGTAGAAATTACTGGTTTGTATGCTTAATCATCATTATTGTTATTATTTGGGGGTGTTAGATTTTGTTTTTATGAAAACTCTGCTACGACTCACTTTTTGTGCTTGTAATTTAAATTTTCAGAAGAGGGCTCATGAGTATTACAGTGGAATGACAAAGGAGCAGTTCAAGAAAATGCAGGAGTTTATAGCAGGTCGGAGCTCGAAAAAACCTCCTTCCAAGTTGTAGACATTTGTGCATCTTACTACTCTTGTAACAATAAGTTTGTTGGGCTGTCAAAAGCTAGGAAGGGGAAAATAATAAATTAGCTCTGGTTGCTCTAGTTACCTGGTAAACACTTCACATACCACAATGTCCCTGTTCGTGCAACTTATAAAAAATTAAATAAAGATGCTCTGTGTTCTATCTCAGTACATGAAATCTGTGGGTTGGACTATGCCTGATCTGAAGGTTGAAAAAAATAGAAAAATACTATTGAGTTCTGATTTAAAATTTAATTTCAAAGTGTGAGTTATCAATGAGCAAAGAGGGCTTCAGAAAGGAAGCTTCGATTGGCACTTTATTTCTTCATTTCTATATGAAAATAAGCAAAAGGAGGTTTGCATATGGGGTTACTAGTTTTCTTCTTCTTCTTCTTCAACCAATTATCTTGCCGTCAACAAGCCACTCTTGGTAAAAGAGGTTAGAGGTAAGCTGAATTCATTTGTGAAACTAGCAGAGTTGAGTTAAAAACTTTCACCATTACTAACAATTTATTTGCCCCTTAAAGAAAGAGATGATATTTTATTTTCTTTTGGAAATTAATAGAAGCAAATAAACCACAACCTAGAGAATCAATCATCTCTCCACCGTATTATGAAAATTCTGAGCCTGTTTTCAGTTGCTGTACTGAACTTTAGTCCATGTTCAATATGATGAAACAACCCAGAAAGGAAAGTTGCAAACATCCATTTCTGTTGTCCGAAAGTAAATAAAAGTCCGACAGTAATTTAAAACAGAAAAAGATGCGTTATGAGGCCAGTAGTCATATCATGTTTGTTGCATTATTTTATTGATTGTACAACTGTTTGTTGATGGTAGTGTTGGATTTGGATTGGACTTGGGGTTTCAAAGAGTAGAAAAGTTGTGGCTGCCGGAACGACCATCTGGGTAACATCTAAATTACATCATTATTCCCTTTTTATTATTATTATATTATTATTATTATTATGTTATTACTATCAAACTAAACTACTCCGTTAGGATTAATTAGTCTATTTGAATGAATCTTTTCCAATTTCGTTTTATTTTCTAAAGAAAATTGCGGGGATGATTTCAATCGCTATCAACCTACCTTCAAGCTGCAACTTGCAAAGCCCATCTTCGTCGGTCTTAAAATTTAAAATTCATATGAATGTATTTGAGTTTGGAATTTTATTTTATAGAATGCATGGGGTAAAAAACTCATATTGGCTTGATAGGGTACTGTATGATTTAATTAGCAAGAAAAGCTATTCAGCTAAATAAATACTTTCATCAACTTCTTTAGTGCTTTAACCCATCACCAAGTAAAAAAAATCTTAAGCATGAAATATATCGTGATATGCAGTAGTGATAGAATTGGTCGGAGCTTAGGGGGCTTTTCTGAATGAAGGCTCATGACTCATCCATCACCCTTTCCTCATTCCTTCCAAAATGTGGACCCATTTTTTATTTATTATATTTTAGGGAGGAATTTCGACTACCTATTCTTTATTTTATATTTTTTTTTTAATTGAATCGATTCGGATATTGTTGGATTTATGGACCGTCCATTATGTAATTGATCCATTTGATACTCCAATTCATATTGCATCAGAATATAATTTATTTTTATCTGATACAGACCTATATATAATATATATGCTTGCACTTTGAAAGACATGGACTCCAACTTAAAAAGCTTCTTAATCTGTTCCTCATAACATCCATAAACAAACAATTTGGTACATTATTGGGCGACAGCAACTTTATTTATGATACCAAACATCAGTTACCTAACTTACCTGATCATCACAAGAAATTCACATGTAGCTACATTACTAACTCACCTTTGTTAAAATTAAAATTTTCAAATTGGGTGAGTATTGAAGCAAGTAAAACTCTCATGCTACATTTGGATTAACAAAATTGAACGAGCGAGTGAAAGAATGGAATAGAGGGTGGAATGATTCATTTCTTTTCGACTTTAGACCGAGTCATTCCATACCCTCATAAATTTAAGAGAAATGAGAAATGAGAATGATTCATTCCATTCTAATAGAGCAACTAAATATTATAAATTTTTTCATTTCATATGAATGAGTTTATTCTTCTGATCCAAACGTATCATTAACTTCTAAACACTAGTATTTCGAAATGGTTCATGATGTAAACTTGAAGGAGTTACAAAAACATTTTCTACCAAACTAAAAAAACAAATCCTAGTTAGGATGCAATTTTTGTCACGACACGATAACACAATTTATAAATGAATTAATGTCATAAACATATTTTATAGACGAGTTCGTGTCGTAAATATTATTTTAAATACGTATTAATTTTTGATATAAACACAACTTATATTATAAACACGTGTATATACGAATGTCAACGCAACACGAATTTTACATTAAAATAAACACAGGAATGCCACCCGCAGTAATAAGCAAATGGGGTTGGTCACAATCACAACTGCAGATATATTGACAGCTGACATTATTTGTGTCCTAACTCCTCCGGAAACATCATGGGTGACAAAATATTCTTGTGTAGCCACCTTTGTACGGTAAATAATGTCAAATCAGTTTCTTGTTCATATGACTCTAAACAATTGGAATTCAGTAAAATAGTAAAATCCAGACTTTTTATCTCTACAAGTACGTGGTCAGTTGAACGTACCAAATATTCTTCAAGAGCTCTCAAATTTTGTTTTGAATAACACAAATTATATTTTATTACATATCAATCGCAAATAATATATATATATATATATAACTAATAAAATAATACTATTCGAGACAAAAATTAAGATATCTATCTTTATCCTACTCAAAAAAAATCAAGTTGTCTTGTACTTTTTTCAACAAGTATACAATAGGACGAAAATTATAACATACTACCTCCATCCAATAAAAAAAAATATTTATTTATATTTATATTAAAAAAGTCTTAAATTTTCCCCCCAATAATAATAGTACTCTAAAGATAGAAGTCTTGAATGTTTTTTTTTGATATATATATATATATATATATATATTGCAAATATTTCATTCATTTTAAAATATAAAAATAATTTATCAAAAATATAAACGTTGAAAAACAACTATATTGTTGAGAATTGGAACACGCACTCATTTGTATATTTTTTAATTGAAAGAAAAAATTTATCTTATATTTTGAAATAAACATAAAAAATTATATATAGAGAGAGTTGATTATTACCCCTATAATTTGAGATTTTTTTTATTCTTTGATAATTATGACATTATCAGTTACTATAAGTAAAGAAATTTTTAAGCGCGCTTATCATTTCCACATAAATAGAAAAATTGAGGACGTTGAAAATAAGAGCCAACGGAAATGCTCCCCCACGCCACCTTCTTCCGAACGGAATGAACACGTTCTTGTTCCTCCACAACCCAACACCCCCACCTCCCTTCTCCTCTCTCTTCCTCTAAATATATTTATATTTATATCTGTATTTCAATTTCCCAATTTTAAAGGACGACAAAATAACAAGATAATAATAATAATAATAATATAATAAAAAATCCCAACTGCAAATTTGTCGTATGGGAGGGAAGGGATTATTGAAGGGGAATTAGGCCTTTGAGGGTGATATAAGTAAGACATGTGGGATGCTTGGGTTAATGAAACTCGTCTCGCTTCTTTCGAAGCCATTTGGGGCCCGTACGGACAATAACAACAATTTCAATGGCGATTTTTGCAAGGATGGTTTGCTGTGGTTTCGGGATATGGTCCGGTATGCTGGTGGAGAATTGTCGATGGCGGTGATTCAGGCGAACATGGTTCTTGAAGACCAGAGCCAGATCGAGTCCGGTCCGTTTGGGACCTTTGTTGGTGTTTATGATGGTCATGGTGGCCCTGAGACTGCCCGATACGTGTGTGATCACTTGTTCCGGAATTTCCAAGGTTTGTGGTTTCAATATTTTGATCCGGTAAAGTTAATTTTAATATGTGACATTGTAAATGTTATAAAAAGTTATGAAATTTTGGTGGTAAGTCATCTTGTTTGAAATTGGGGATTGTTAGATCTGCTTAGCTGATAAGGAAGTTTTAGTTAGAAATGGTGTTTGAGTTTTGGATGTTGATTGGTGGTTTATTGATCGGACAATAGCTAGTGAGCTTAGGTTACTAAATTTTGGATATTGAATAGAGTCTCAAAGTGGAAAGTTCATAATTTGGTATTTTTATATCCTTATTTGCATAAAATATAATGAGTGATCCTTATAGGCCCAAATTCTTAATGCTATTGTAGTCAAGTTCTTGCATGACTTTCAGAAGGAGGGTTGGATTAGGTGTTCTAATTCTCTCTCTCTTTCCCCACACCCCCTTCACCCTTCAAATCCCCGAATTTGATGGGGCCTTAGTATGGTTTTGGGGCATGTTGATATTTCATTATTTTTTTGGGTTTGAGAATGAAGAAGGAAAGCTTCTTATGTTGGTGTTTTATTAGGTTTGGTATTTATGCAGCAATATCAGCTGAGAACAATGGTGTTGTGACGCCTGATACAATCAACAGAGCTTTTCTTGAAACAGAGAGAGGGTTTACTGCTCATGTGACAGAAATGTGGAACACTCGACCCAATATTGCAACGGTTGGAGCATGTTGTTTAGTTGGAATTGTATATCAGCAGACTCTGTTTGTGGCAAATCTTGGAGATTCCCGTGTTGTTTTGGGGAAGAAAGTTGGCAACACTGGAGTTATGGCTGCTATACAGTTGTCAACAGAACACAATGCCAATGTTGAGGAGACTAGGCAGGAGCTTAAAAAGTTACATCCAGACGATCCTCAAATTGTTGTCCTCAAGCATGGTGTTTGGAGAGTTAAAGGCATTATTCAGGTTATTCTCTGTACTATACTGCTTTAATGATATTTTGTGTTTTATAAAGTTTTGTTGAGAAGCTTCTAAAATTGTTAATTTTCTTTTCTTTGGTATTCAATTCCTTTCTATGTTTTTGTATGCACAAAATCCATTCTTTGACTATTCAGACAGCCTCCTGATCTTCTCCTATTTTAAAATTTTTCTTTTTTAAGGACAGTCTCCTGATCAACAAGGCTAAAGGAAAAAAGGGGAGTAACCTGGACTAAATATCATAGAGACGTTAACTTATTGGTCGTCCATAGTACTATTATGTCGATCAGAATTGTCTTGGGAAACTAGGCGTAGATGCCATTAGCACCAGCTGATGCATTAAATTTGTAGCAGCAGCCTGTTCTTGGTGCTTTTTTGTGAATTGGTGGACTATGTAAACAAAAAATAAATATAAAATTTGAACCAATAGATAAGCAGAAGTGCTGTGTCTTTGCATATTTTTTATGTTTAATTATATAAGAGACGGAATAAGTGTTCGACTTTTCTTCCAAAAAAATGTGTGTACCTTTTCGGCATCACTATTTTATGTCACGTGCCTTGTAAAAGCATTGATGATATGTATATGATGCATTGTTGACGTCAGTATTTGATGCAGGTTTCTAGATCTTTGGGCGATGTGTATATGAAGCATGCACAGTTTAATAGGGAACCAATTAATGGGAAATTCCGACTTCCTGAACCAATGAACATGCCTATCATGAGTGCCACTCCGTCAATTATTTCTCATCCTCTTCAACCAAATGACTCTTTCCTTATATTTGCTTCTGATGGTTTATGGGAGCAACTGAGTAATGAAAAAGCTGTGGATATTGTCCACAATAATCCTCGCACAGTAAGAGTTTTTCCTCTCTTTTTTGCGCTATTTTCTTTATGTGCAGTGGAGTGGCAGTTTATGTTCTTGTCTTCATATTTTATCTTCTTAATTCTAAATTGATTTGTTAATCCCTATGTATTTTGAAGCTTTTTTTGTGGAAAACCATAATGCATCATTTTTGTTGTTGATCTTGTAATGCCAATTCCTAAAAATTCGTCTGCCAATTTTCCTAGAAAGTGATGATATAGAAATCTCAATACCATGGGTTTTATTGTATACTATTAATAGTTTTTCTACATATTTTTACTATTTGATTTTCTTTCTATATAATTGATACTATTTAACATGCTGATTGCACTTGGAAAAAAGTTAATTTTCATTGTATCTTCTTCTAACAGCATCATTCCCCAACAAAAAAAAGAATGAAGGAAAAAATTCATATACATACGAGCATGCACATGTGCGCATGCGCGCGCACACAAAAAAAAGTACTAGGTACAAACAAATTAAACTTCATTTCTAAGTGGTTGTTTGTTTTGTTGTAATCTAGTACATTGATCAACACATCGGCTTATCAGTGTCAATTTTTTTGTCCTCGTGTTGATGCTCTTCGTCCTAAAAATTGCAAACTTGCGGTTATTGACAGTCATGCTTTCTCTTGAATTTATTCAACTCTGATGTTATGCTGGTTGGTAGCCACAAATGATATATTTATTAGATGTTATATATTCTTCTTGCTGATAAATGATAATTTATTGGTATGATCCGGCAATACTGCATCTCTTAGCTTCCCCCCCCCCTCCTGCTGCTTACCATCTGTCTGCCAATACAGGGAAGTGCCAAGAGGCTTGTCAAGGCTGCCCTCAAGGAAGCGGCTAGAAAACGAGAGATGCGATATGCAGATCTTCGGAAGATTGACAAGAGGGTGCGGCGTCATTTTCATGATGATATAACCGTCATTGTTTTGTTCTTAAACCATGACCTAATATCCAAAGGCATGGCGCAAGATACTCCAGTCTCAGTTAGAAGTGCTCTAGAACACTGATCGTTTGTTTCTCCATACATATTTCTGCAACATCTAATTTCCGCCAATTCCTGAAAACCCATATCATGGTGGCAAGATACTTCATCGTGTACGGCTATTGAGCAGTGTTGTTGCAGAGTCTTTAATTATTTGGCTTAAGATTTGTAGAATGCCCCACCCCACCTATTCTTTCGTACTTTCTTCTCTTTTTCCCGCGATAGGTCTGTGAAGCATGAGCGGCCTCCCACCCCGCCTCTCCCATCACTATTTTTCTTGTTTAATAATTGTACAAGTTCCTTGTAATGAAAAACCATGATGAACTCTAGTTTGATGGAGAGCTTGTTACAAGTTTTCGGCTTTCCAGTCGCGTATTTGTATACATAGCCGAAAATTTATTCAATTAGTATACAATCCTTTCTATTTTTCTAAGAAAAGCTTGATTTGTCTTGACATGAGCAGTTAGTTCCTGTCAACTGTTAAAGGGGAAACAGAATAAAGCTCCCATTGTAGGCAGCTCAACTCTCCTTTGAAATTGCCTGTGCCTCCATGCTGCATTTGCAACAGTATTATGGAACCTGCAGGGAGCAAATGAGCCGTTCTGCTTCAGGAAATTAAAGGGAGTATGTAATGTGGTTTGGTTGGATTTTAAGTTCTGGATTTGGCATATAACATGGTTAGGATTCCAAATTATTCTACTTCCCTTCGTCTACCGTCTCTCTCTTGCTATCAAAATGAATGCAAATACTATTGGGAGTCTACCCAATAACTACTACTACTAGGTTTCTCTATATGGAAATTAAATAATAGTAGTAGTAACTAACTAAGAAATACTTTTTGACTTTTGGACATTTTTCACTCGTAAACACTAAAGTCTAAAAATACAATAAGTCTAGCCGGACAGGATTATTGGACAGGAAAATTGGACCGGCTGATTTTTTTTTTTTTTTTTTTTTTTTGTGCTTGTGACTCCAAAAAATGTATAGTATTTATTTCAACAGGAATTTTTATAACCCTGTATTTGTATGTGTATTCAAATTACACTTAAAACACTATATTTTATAAAAATTCCTGTTGAAATAAATACTATACATTTTTTGGAGTCACAAGCACAAAAAAAAAAAAAAATAAAAAAAATCAGCCGGTCCAATTTTCCTGTCCCATTTTCCTGTCTGCGTAGCGATGCTCCTAAAAATATGATAATAATATATGTATATGATCATATTTAATTTTAAAATTTGTACCTTATGAAAATCAAAAGATTAAAGGGGAAAAAGAAGAAGAAGGAGTAGTTTCTCATGTACTACTAGCAAGTAGCAATTGACAAATTACTACTAATCCAAAATTTTCAAGTGGAACTGAAGATTTCATTTGGGGGGGGGGGGGGGGGGGAAGGGGCTATTTTTTTTAAGTCTTTTTTTTTTTATATATATTATTTTCTTAAAACTTTTTATTTTTTCTTTTGGACAAATTTGACCATTTGAAATCTAAAATGTATCTGAAAAATTGCAAATCAGAGTAATTTTCATCAATTATCTTAGGGGACCGGGAATTCCGACTCCAAAATATTTTTTTTTGCTTAGACTCTAAAAAAATGTATAATATTTTTTTTATAAAATCTAGTGATTTTGGTGTAATTTGAATACATATAAAAAATAGTGTTGTACAGTCCGTGCAACACTACTTTTTATATATATCCAAATTATATCTAAATCACTGAATTTTGTAAAAATGCCAAATAAAAAAAATACTATACATTTTTAGAGTAAAAAAAATAAAAAATTTGGACCGGATGATAGACCGGTCGGAATTCCCGTCAGCGTGGAAGGACTAAATTTTCATGAGTAGTGCTACGCAGACAGGGAGATGGGACCGAAAAATTGGAACGGTCCAAATTTTTTTTTTTTTTTTTATTGTGACTTTCAAAAAATGTATAGTATTTATTTCAACAGTAATTTTTATAAAATACAGTGTTTTAGGTGTAATTTTGATACACATACAAATACAGGGTTATACAGACGGTATAACCCTGTATTTGTATGTGTATCCAAATTACACCTAAAGCACTATATTTTATAAAAATTACTGTTGGAATAAATACTATACATTTTTTAAAAGTCACAATAAAAAAAAAAAAATAAATAAAAAATTGGACCGGTACAATTTTCCGGTCCATATTTCTTGTCTGCCCAGACTTATTGAATTTTCATATATATGAGGGCATTTTTGGCATTTGCCTAGTACAATCAGTCAAGTTTTCCAGTTCACCTGCTCGCTTTCGCGATGACCTAAGAAAAACACGGCAGCAGCAGTGAGCAGGACCTTATACCTCAACGATCGAATTCTTACCGGTGGATATATGTATATGCATATATAGAGGGAGAAAATCGGAGGAGTGAGATAGGCGGCAGTCATGCTATCTATTCGGAGCTTATTGATAATAGTAATCGTAATAGTGAGTGGGATTCTAGTGCTGCAATCGGAATCAGCACCGGAAGCTTACCGGAGAGATCCAGGTCACCCTCAGTGGCATCATGGAGCCTTTCATGACGTCAAAGATAGCGTCCGATCGGACGTCAGCCGGATGCTCCATTCCCGAGCTGAGGTCTCTCTTTGTACACTACATAAACACTTATCGCAAAGGCATTTCATCCCTCACCATTTTATTGATCATTAATATATTTCCTTTATATAATAAGCAAGCTCACATTTAGATTAGCCTGAATTGTCATTTGCATATTTTTTCCCACCATTTGTCGTTACAAATTCCCGTTATTTATAGTTCTTTCGAATTAACTAGATTGTTCAGCTACAATCTCTTTTTAATGTTGTAAACCATGATATGTATGAATATCAGTTGTACTAGTCATTACAACTCGGCATCTATTGCTCTAGCTGTTAAAATATGATTAGTTTTCTGCAGTTAAATATTACTTCATTTTAATGTGATTACTATCTGAATATGTAGCACTAGATTCTATTTGAATTTTGCTTGGCATATTCCAAATTTTGCATATTCAATTTTCTCAGCTAGGATTTGTGTGAATGATTATAGAAATGGGGAAAGAAGTTATTGCTTCAACTTCCTATTTGACTGAACCAATCATTTTTGGCATAAGGGTTCCAATCCCATGAGACTAGTTTATTGAACATGGGGCTGAAATTGCTGTCTTCTGGCCTAAAATGTTATTTACTTGTTCAATCATATTTGTTTGGTTTGTGTGTTTACTCTGATATACCAATGGTGTACGGTACAAGAGAATGAAAAAGTATATCCTTTTTAATTTGGATGGCTTGCCTAATGGGTAGATCGCCACCTTCATTTTTTCTAAAGTTATCCATAGCCTTCTTTGATAAGTCGAAATAAAGGCATTTGATTATGATTCATATGTATATTTCCCATGTACCAAGATAGTTTTGAATTCCTTTCTTACTCTTCAACTGCTACTATTGCATGTTATATAATATTAATGGTGTCATATTGCATCTTCATTCCTTGTTTGAAGTTGTTAGATAATTGAACGGAAGGTCGGTTTTCATTTTGTTTATTATATGAATTTTGTTGAAGTACCTCAAATAATTTTGACATAATAATCATGCAGGTTCCGTTCCAAGTCCCACTTGAAGTAAATATTGTCCTAATTGGTTTCAATGGTGATGGAGGCTATCGATACTCAATAGATTCCCAAAAATTGGAAGAGTTTTTGAGAGTTGGCTTCCCAACTCACAGGCCATCATGCCTAGAAACAAAAGAGCTCCTTGACATCGAGCATCACATTGTCTATAATGCATTTCCGGTAAGCTTCTTTAATGTTCTTGTTATTAACTTAAACTTTTGATTAGCTTGATTGGTACAGTATGAAGTTTCATTATACTTTTGGCATGTTATTACCGACCTTGTCTATAACACAACATGAAACGTTGTTTCAAAGTTGATATTGGTACATTTTCTGTTTTTTTTTTAACTTTGTGCTGACTTACTTGATTAATTGAAACTAAGAAGCTAAAGTAGAGCTTATGTAAAGATCCCTGCACACATTACTTTAGTTAATTAGCGAGATGAAACATTTCCCTTAAATGTTTCCACATCATGTTGTTTAGGATGAGGTTCACAAATATCAGAATTAGGTTGTAGTTGATTGTTGTGTTCAACTTGAGCGCTCTGTCCAAGACTACATGGGAATGGTAGCACTATGTGCGGACTGCGGATGAGATAGGCTTTGCAGAAATGAAACCATTACAGAATTTGCTAGGCTGCGAGATTCTTACCTTTAGCTTATCTCTTAACCTCTAGTGTCATATCAAAACATGCAACATCTTGGATTTAGGGAAGCTTAGTCTTCTTGCATAAAAGTAGTATTTTTTGTACGAGAGAGAGAGAGAGAGAGAGAGTTATAGGATGCAAGAAAACATGTAACATCTTGGATTTAGCGAAACTTAGTCTTCTTGCATAAAAGTAGTATTTTTTGTACGAGAGAGAGAGAGAGAGCGTTATAGTATGCAAGTTGTCCAACTTTCTTTAATGATATTAGGTTGATTATACTGAAAAACTGTGAAGGAAAACAAAGGTGAAAATTAGATCGCCAAGTCATTTGTATCTGTTTATTATTGCTCATATCATATACTTGTCCTCAACTCTCACCACAGGCTGGACAGCCAGAACTGATAGCACTTGAGAAGGCACTGAAATTTGCCATGGTTCCTGCCGGGACTGCTAGAGAGGTGACGACAATTGCTTAATATAAATGCTGTTTTTGACTGTCCTTTTGAGACTTGCTAATGTTTTGAGATAAAATTTTTAATTTACTAGCGTAATATGTAGGCTGATTATGGAAAGGAGGTTCCCTTGTTTGAGGTGGATGCAACAACAGTGGAGCCAGAATTTAAGAAGTTGTACTCCTTCTTATTTGACATGGAGAGCGGAGGCTATTCTACAGAAGAGATGGACAGACCAGTGCCGAGTGCAATATTTATTGTTAATTTTGATAAGGTATTGTGTACCAAGTATTGATTTTCCACAACTATGCATTTCCTAATAGAGGTAGCTGCAATTAAGATTGCTATTCCATATTTAATTTGGAGATTGAAGATCACGATCAATATTCCCCATAAATTGTTTATTCAGTATTAGTTACAGTGCATGTTATTCTCCACTTCATTTATCAATCTTCTGTTTATTTCATCATTGTGAAATTTTACCAACAGCTGGTTCTTCTTTTATACAGGTGAGAATGGATCCTAGGAATAAGGATATTGATCTCGACAGTTTAATGTATGGCAGAGTTAATCCCTTGAGTGAGGAGGAAATGAAGAAACAAGAGGGAGATTACATTTATCACTATCGTTATAATGGAGGAGGAGCATCTCAAGTTTGGCTTGGCTCTGGCAGGTATAGTTGTAGATGCTGTGTAAAACTATTCTCTTTTTCTCAGGTCTTAAGTTATTGAAGAATTCTGCTGGCTTGGAACTCTAATATGCAATTTCATAATCTTACTTAATTGTAGAATTTTTCTTCCTTATTCTTGGGAAACCTATATTATTACATTTTAATCCGAGGGGCTTAGGGGCCTAGGGGGAACCTTGGAGGAGGGGCCAGGAGGCGAACTAGGGAAAACTTAGAGGAAACATACCTCTACTATGTGGAGCCTGTGTTGACTTTTCTTGGATTTGTTTCACTCAACTTGCCTACTTGGTATCTGGATTAGGTTATTTTGAGTTTTTGATGATGGGATTACCTTTTAGAAGTATGGCTTACATATAACCAAGCATGAACCTATCTGATAGAAAGTGGTTTGGTTTGTGTAGGTTAAAGCTTTTTCAAAAGCTTGGATTAGCTTGGATGTTTTCTTAATGGATTAGAAATGGTTTAGCTAGTGTCTATTGGGGTAGTCAAACGAATCCAATTGACATTAGTGTGATAGAAGCTTTTGACGCTGTTGGTCTTTGACCACAGTAACAAAAATTCTGGCTTCACCCGTCTACAATGACATGTCAATGCACTTTTAGCTGAGGTGGTACTGATTTCCCAAGAACAAAGTCATTTGTGCAATATGCATATACTTGAAACCATGTTGTGAACTGACTAATAGTAGTATAATAGTATCATATTATCTGTTGTTTTCTCAAGAAGTTGAATGTGATGACCTTTGAATATCTTTTTCTCGTTATGGATTCAGGTTTGTTGTAATCGACCTCTCAGCAGGCCCTTGCACATATGGAAAGATTGAAACTGAAGAAGGAAGCGTCAGTATCAAAACGCTCCCTCGTTTACAAAATGTGATGTATCCAAAAGGCTCAGGTGCAGTTAGTGATTCTTCCAGCATTGACATATTTTTTGGTCGGCTTGCTGCTCTGGTTGCAACCACAATTGAGCATGTTGTAGCTCCAGATGTGAGGTATATTTTGCCACCTTACAATGATAAACATAAATGTTACGTTTCCTTGATTTACAATTTTTCACTTGTTAATAGATGCTTCATTTCCCAGGCTATGTTTTGACTTTAGGTATAGTTGACAAATTTCATAACTTAATGTCTAAGATAATCCATGTAAAAGAGAATAATGTAATCGACAATATTTAGTCAGTCATATGAGCTTCTGAAGGTGCCATTTGGTGGTACTAATTTATTAACTACCATATTTCTGCTTTACTGAGTGAATCCTTCATTATCAGCTACTAGTATAGTCAAGTACAAGCAGCATACTTCTTTAATTGAAGCCCTAACTATTAGACTGCTACCTAAATCCCCTTGGAATAGTCTGAAATATGCTATATTTTAGAGTTCACAAGAAGAATTAACCGACAAGACAAGGTGTTGAAGGATAATTTATAATCCAAGATTAATATATTAAAGAAAATAATGAAAATCCAAAAAAATCTTAGGCTGCAATAATCTAGACTTGTGCTTCATGGCTACATCAGGGTCTGCGCGTGTGAAGCAGTTACATCTTTATAACCCATCCAAAGAAAATCTTAGGATGCAATAATCTAGACTTGTGCTTCATGGCTACATCGGGGTCTGCACACGCATGAATCAGTTACATCCTTACAACCAAGTGCCTTTTTAAAACTTAATGACAGTACCTCTAAATGATTTTGTATCAGATTGATGTTCTAGACATGCTTATCTGTCCAGTACCCTGTTTTTCCTTTATTATCAGCTCATCTTCTGAAAAATATTTTGATTTCGGTTTCATAGAACTTCCTTTACTTTTTATTTTTTTCTTTCTTATATTTTTTATGTAATTAAATGTTTACTGTCCCTAGATGAATATGCTTGTTCAATTCTTTATTTTTATGCAATACCAGTATGTCTTATATATATTTGCTTTGTTAATTTTGTGGTTGGTCTTTATTGTCTTTATTGATTTATGGGTTACAAAGTTAGGTTCTTATAAAATTTATAAATAGAGATATGCAGTTTGTCCAGAGTTTGATTTTGTTTCTGTCATATGTTGAATTAGGTTTGAGACTGTTGATCTGACCACAAGGTTGCTGATACCAATTATTGTCCTTCAAAATCATAATCGATACAATATCATGGAGAAAGGCCATAACTACAGTATAAATATTGAAGCTATTGAGGCCGAGGTGAGTTGTTTCTTCATGATAAATTGTTCACTTCTTTAAGCTTTCCTTGACGTATTTAGGAGATAAGCTTATCTTTCATCATCGAATTTTAAGATGGTTGCTAGATACCGTCCTTTTTTCATGTTTTTTGTATGTTGGATAGCAAACAAGATAAATCCCGATTCTACCAATCATGATTCCACCTTGTCAGATAACTAATATTGTGGGCTTGTTAGGGGTGGGGCAACAGGACTTTAGTCACTATTCCTGCTTTAAGAGGTTTTCAACATGAAGTTCATAAATTATGCTGTCTTTGAAACTTGGATTTACAGAGTCAGCAATTTTGACCAGTGGGTAAAAAGATTTTGGAAACTTAGGGTCCTTTGAGGTTGGCATGCTATAAATTAAGAATAAATTCTGCTCGAGTGTAGATGTTGTTCCACAATTCTGAGATCATCATAACAGATGAGATTACATTGATGTATGCTTTATTTGTGCTCTATTTTGTTCTTTTCAGGTTAAGAAGATGGTACACTATGAGCAAGAAGTAGTGATTGTAGGTGGTGCACATGCATTGCATCACCATGAGAAGTTGGCGATTGCTGTTTCAAAAGCAATGCGAAGTCATTCCCTTCAAGAAACAAAGAAAGATGGGCGTTTCCATGTTCATACTAAGACATATCTGGATGGTGCCATTCTTAAAGAGGCATGCGTCCCTTTTTGCTATTCTGCTTAACTCTCAATTTGAATTGTCTGGCCTTGAAGTCTTAATAACGATGCACTTACCAATCATACATGTAAAAAAAGCGACAGTGTTAATAATGTTTAAACTGTTGTATTAACCTTCTACTATCGTTATAGGCTGCAATTTCTGTTTTTATTTTTATAAAGTATTTGGGGAATATGAAATTCGTTACAATCACTCATCATAGAAAGATAGTTCATTTCTTGTTGAATAGCCTAACCTTGGAGTATTGATGATGACAATCATGCCCTGGGTGAATTGGGAACCTAAGTGTGATAATGTTTCAATATCCTTCTATCGTCTTTATTGGCTGCAATTATTTTTTCTTGATAATTTTTTCTTGTTGCAAGTATTAGGGGAATATGATTTGCATCACTTGGAATAAAAGGAAAAATTCATTTTGTTTACTATGTCCAATTGCTCAAGTTATGTTTATGATATTTGTGTCCTTACTTAGAGGAGGGGTAAATTCTTAAACTATCTCGAAATGCTCATTTCAGGAGATGGAACGATCTGCTGATGTACTTGCTGCAGGTTTACTTGAGGTGTCTGACCCTTCCCTTTCGAGTAAATTTTTCCTCCGCCAGGTTGGTTTGAGTAACTATGCCTACTTGTTAGTTTTGCAATGTGATACATGGATGGTTAGCATATCCTTCATGAAGTATAATTTCTCTTTTTAACATTATTGTTTGGATGTGTGTTTGTGTTCTTCATTTCATTATTGCATACTAACCCTGAAAGTAATTTTTTGTTTCCACCAGCACTGGGCTGATGAGACTGATGGTTCAAGTGATTCAATTCTAAAACATAAACCTCTTTGGGCTACTTATAACCCCAAAAGAGGCAAGGATAAGAAGAAAAAGAGAGCGAAACAAGGGGATGTATACCGGACTTATGGAACAAGAGTGGTTCCTGTGTGAGTGCACCACCTGTCTTACTGATTTTATGAACATCTTATATGATACTTGAATACTATTAGGAGATAGGTCCTCCAGTTACTAATAAACATAATTATACTCTACTATTTCTTGGTGTCTACTATTTCTTGGTGATTTCTAGTTATGAGCAAATACAGTTTCCCTGCATCTATTTGTGTGTTTACAACTAATTTTGTGGCTACTAAAAGACCTAAAACTTGAAGTTTGAATCCCAAGAATGCTATATGCCCCTTAACAAATGTTGGGTTGGAGAAAAGACTAGAATATATGTTTATGTTGACACATTTAGAGTAACTGTTCAATTTTAAACTATGCAGTAGGTTCCTAGATGAACAGAATTTTAAAAGCCCTAAAGTTTGAATCCCGTGAATTCTATAGGTCCCTTACAAATTTCGGGTTGGAAAAAAGACTAAGAATACAGTTTCATGTTGACACATTTGAACTAATTGTTCAGTTTAAAGTATGCAGTAAGCAGGCATCTGATATCTAGTAAGCTGTAGGCCGCATATCTCATTGTCAACATGTGGTTGTATATAGATATCCTATAGAGTATTATTTATTCAAGTGTCTTTCCAGTCCTCTATATCTTTTGTCTTGGTTATGGATTGAACTGCTCATGCTTTTACCTATTTCCTTGTTTAGTTGGCTATAGTGAACAAAATTAGAAGATCGTAATATTAGAACTTGCTCATTACTTAATCCTAAATATAGCCATTTTAATTTTAGAGGCCTGTTATTATTTTTATTTATTTTTTAAATCTTTTTCTGCTGCTGTGCTGCCCAAGAAGGGGGCAGCATTGCAATTGCAGTTGTTGGCACTTTTGTTTCAAAGAATTAGAAATATACTATATTACACCGACTCTTCACTTTGCCCTAAAGTACCCATGTCCGATACTTGACACTCGACAAGTGTATGGGTACTGGACACTTCATTTTAGTGTAAAAAATTGGCAAAATTGAGGAGTATCCATGCCTGACTCTTCAAAATACCGTGTCCAACCGGACACTATTCGAGTCCGTGTAATAAAGGAAATATATAATGATGAAACAGGTTGTATTATTGGCCAATCCTTGAAAATAGTTGCTTCAATATTACAATAGTGGTCAATCTTTGAGAACTCATGTTCAGTGCTACCCATGGTTGTAACGCAACAAATACTGTCGTGGCTTGTTACTTGATGAATATCTTACTTTCAATTTTCTTTTCGATATTGCCTAGTCAATATAACAAATTAACAAACTAATTTCTTGTAAACTATAAGAATAGTGATTGTAATAGGTATTTATATGCAATCAACCTTTTTTGCAGCTTTGTTCTATCATTAGCTGATGTGGATGCACACCTTATGATGGAAGATGAAAGTCTTGTATGGACGAGTAATGATGTTGTTATTGTACTTCAGCATCAAAATGAAAAGATACCTCTGAGGTATGTGGACATGATATTCTTCTTTGCTCCTCATTACTTCGTACCAGTTTAAACATAAGTTTGGTTAGCATTCAAGGAAGTACAACATAAATTCACAGCTTTTGTTAACTTGTATTTCCTAATGGGTCACTGATGAACGACAGAAGGCTTCATGCTGAATGAACTACTACTTTACTAAATGCAAAGTTGGTTTTTCCACATTTCTCATAACATCAATCCCTGGTGTTGTGTTTGGTCAATTTTTTTTTTTAATTTCTTAAAACTTCTCAATAGATCGCTACTTTTAAACATCTGCAGTTACCTTAAGGCATTCATGACATGGTAAACTTTCTGTTCTCTCCCTCTTAACCTTTTTTCTCCCTGATTCAAATTGGTATCATCATCCATGCAATCGTTATTCTTGTGTTACAGACTTTTCTTCTTTCCCCTGGTGGTAACCTGCTGTCGTATATTAGCACGACCCAATTTGAAACACAAGTTTACAGTTTGGACTCTGTGTTTAACATCCTTAAATGCTCACCTACTTAGCATTTCTGTTGTATAGTTCTTATTACTTTACACTTTAGTATGTGCGTCCATCAAACTTGTTTTGACTCTCCACTCTGTAAGTGAATTTTAGGACAATAAAAGAAATTTCTGAAACTTTGTTCCTAATAATAATCAGTGTAATACAGCATCCCCGTATTTTAGTTTTGCTCTACACGACAACCTTGTGTTATTCCATTGGCATCTTATGTTATCTCACATTGGCAATCACATTATTGAAGTTTCTCTCATCCTTGTGTGTTTCTGAATTTTTGTGCTCGTCTTGATTGCTTTATGTCTGCTGTTAGTTGTATGTGGTGGTATGATAAGACTTTTGTATTTGAATCTTTTTGTCGTATATTTGAACTCAAGATGTACATGTAACTTTTCTCTGCCATATAGACGACGTGACAGATTTATTGGCTAAACTCATTTCCATAGTTAACTTCTATTAAGTCATTCACATGGATCCTTGTCTTGTGTGTTCTTTATATACCAGCTGCTAGTTTTAATTTTATTGTTCAAAGACTTCTTGTTGGCATTTCTAGCAATAAATCTTAGCTCTTGTCATGTGCTGTTATTGTTTGTGTTTCTCTTTCCATTACATTCGACTGAATATATTCATAAACTTTTTAGTTGGACGGATCATTTTAGGGCGGAATAGAGAGATGGTTGGAATTGGAATTGGACCTGAATGTAATTGACATCGACCATTCCATTCACGCGTTTGGAAGGCGCCTAGGAACTGTGTTTTAAATGGAATCATCATTCCAATAACTAGTTTGGTAGGTGGGAAAATAAAATGAAATGAAATGATTTTTATGAAAAATTACCAAAAACACTACTGAAAATGAATCCTTTTTATGGAGAGAGATAGTGAGTAGAGGGAAAAATAATTAGAGAGAAAATCGAGAAAAATTTAAAGAGAACTTTTAGAATTTTTCTTAGAGGACCAAATTTTTTTTGACCCATTCCGACCGATGGCTGAATCCCTTTTCCTTACCTCCCTAAGGAATACTATTTAAAATGCATAGGTGAAATTGGCATTCTGATGGATGCACATTCCAATCATTTCTAGGATACCAAATGCTCAAATGGAATGCTTGGTCGGAATCAGCATTCCATTCCGCCCCCATTTCCGTCCGGCCAAACGCCCCACAACTGTTTCACCAAGCAGTCACTATGAAACCTTTTGTAAGGATTTAAGATCAATCATGCTAGTTAGTGTTCGGTTTCTTTCATGGGAAATAGTGTGGTTTCTAGAACATGGTTTCACAGTATAAGGATTAGAAACATGTAATTTTTAAAGTTTTTTCTCCAATTTCTTGCTGGACAGTTATGTTTCGGAAACAGTAAGAAGACATGCTATTCCATCACAAGTGCAGCGCCATATATTAGCTGGGTTAGCTTCCGTTGTGGGAGGAGTAAGTGCACCGTACGAAAAGGCTTCACATGTGCATGAGAGGCCAGTTGTAAATTGGCTCTTGGCAACTGGTTGTCATCCATTTGGACCATTCTCTAATACTTCCCAATTAAGTCAAATGCTTCAGGATGTTGCTTTGGTAAGGCCAATCCTAATTGCCCTCGTATTTGCATAATTTGAAAAATGATATTATATATAATATGTCATCCTCTTTGTGAATCACTGGCAACGCATTGAAAGTGATTTATCTACAGACTTTAATGAGTATGATGTTTATTGCCCTGTTATCTAATCAGAATGCCTGCTCATATTTTCATAATGTAATATCTCATAATCTACCCTTGTTTACAGAGGAACACAATATATGCACGTGTAGATTCTGCCCTTCATCGAATACGGGATACCTCAGAGGTGAATTGCATTTCATTTGGTCATTCCGTACATATACGTGAAGATGCTCATTAATTGGTTTCATTCTACAGGCTGTCCAAGCTTTTACTGCTGAGTATCTGAAAACTCCCCTCGGTGAACCTGTGAAGGGTAAAAAGAATAAGTCAAGCACTGAGCTATGGTTGGAAAAGTTCTACAAGAAAACGACTAACCTGCCTGAACCATTCCCGCATGAATTAGTTGAACGGTTGGAGAAATACTTAGATGTAAGTCTATAAAATTTGAATGACTACTGCATGGAGCTATCTTGACCTCATTTCAAGAATAAAATATATTTTTTTGTACAAATTAAAATAGGGTCTCGAGGAACAACTCGTAGATTTATCTTCCCTGCTATATGATCACCGGTTGCAAGATGCACACTTGAACAGTTCTGAAATTCTTCAGAGTTCCATCTTTACCCAGCAGTAAGTTCTCCTGGACTATGTTTCTCACAGTGATTGAATTTCCTTTCTTTTTTCTTATTTACCCCCCCCCCCCAAGAAGCTTAGCTAGCTATTTAATTACTAATGTGGCCATCCATTTGTTATACAGGTACGTGGACCATGTTTTGATCAGTGAGAAGGACAAAATGAGATGCTGCAGTATTGAATACAAATTGCCTGTGCAATCTTCTCAAAATTACATTTATGCAGGAATCCTTCTAGCTGGATTTTTTGTGTATTTTGTTGTCATTTTCTTTTCTTCTCCTGTTCGCTGAAGTGATAAAGTTTTCAAACCCAAAAGTTGCATCTATTTTCAAGGTGGTTAAAAATTAATATTTTTGGGCTACTTGAAATATTTAAACAGATTTGACCGACTATGAAGTAGTTCCAGCAAATAAGCTGAAGAGATGTAGTAGTAATAGGATCGCATATAATGCAATAGGAAAAATTGTGAAGCCTATACTTGATTGACAAGCTGTAAATTATTCTCTCCATTTTACAATTATTTGAGATACATTTTGGTTTTTGATTAAGAAAGTATTACTCCCTCTGTCCCAAATTATTTGCTGTTTTAGCAAAAAAAATTTGTCCCACAATATCTGTTTTTTCAAGATTTCAATACATTTTTTTCCTTTATTTTTCAAGTTTATCCCTTTACCTAATTATTGATAGTCATTGCTCTCATCCTCTCTCCACACATATATATGCACTCATACTTTCTCTCTCTACATACTATTTGTCTATTTAATATACTCATACTTTCTCTCAGACTATTTGTCTATTTAATGCACTTATACTTTCTCTCTCTTCCTCTTTCTACATACTATTTCATGCACTCTTTTTTAAATACCTTTTTCATAATTTCACTAATAAGGGTATTTTAGTATTTTTATCACACATATTGGTATCTGTGTGGAATTTTAGAACAGCACATAATTTGGGTCGGAGGGAGTATTTACTATGTAAAATTTATTTGAAATTTCATCATATTACCTTTTATGGGAAGTTGAAAATTGGAGTATTAATATAAGGGAGAGAATTTTTTGAGACAATGAGAGAAGGCAGGGGTAATATAAGAAAGTAAATAATTTATTCTCCTCAAAAGTTGTAAACTATAAATATTTTGAAATAAATTTTTTTTTTTAAAACGGTAATCTTTTAAGAACAGAGGGAATATCATATTAGCGTTCTTGTAATAATAAAAAGAAAGAAATAAAGAAAGAACTCTGGCCTCTAAAAAGTTTATTTCAAAATAAGCATTGAGCTGAGCATCATATGGGGTATGACTGACATATGTATCCTCACTCAGCCCAGGCGAAGGAGAAAAATGAAAAGATAGTTGGAAACAGAATCTGTGAAATTTAAGAAGAAAAATACTACAAATTTACCACTCATGTCATGTTGTATGTTTGTTAGTGAGACTTGCAATCAACTTTCAACTGTCAACAACTTGGACTATACGTACCCTTTAACTATGATGTCATTCCATACGTTTATTATATTTATTATTAGCTGGCCATTTTACTAGTATTCTCCATTGCCATTGACCTTGACCTTGCTACTTGCTAACCAAGCCACACTATGAATACCAAATTTAATGGACCCCACATTTCCAATTCTATATATATGCCTCCTATTTTCTCTCAACCCCTTAAAAAAAATTCCAATTCCAATTCCAATTAAACCTCCTCTTCTTCTTCTTCTCTTCTCATTTGAGTTTCTCGTTCAGGCATAAAAAACAAACATCATGTGTCCAACCGGAAGCGGCAGCAGCGACTTTACCACCAAAAAGCCAGGTCTGCAATCGGCTTTTGAAGTTCTCGACGTCGATCGCGACGGAAAAATCAGCCGGGACGATCTGCGGACGTTTTACGGCGATAAATTAGCGGCCGCGGATGAGGATGATGCTATTGGGTCAATGATGACGGTGGCTGATTCGAATAAAGATGGGTTTGTGGAGTATGATGAATTCGAGAAGGTTCTTCTGGATGGCGGCGGCGGCAGGAGGAGAGAGAAAAATGGGGTTATGGAGGAGGTGTTTAGGGTGATGGACAGAGATGGAGATGGAAAGGTGGGGCATGGAGATCTCAAGAGTTACCTTGGTTGGGCTGGTTTTGATGCTTCAGATGATGATATTAAGGCTATGATTCGATTGGGCGGTGGAGATGAAAGTAGCGGAGTTACATATGATGGGCTTCTCAAGATTTTGGCAGTTTGATTATCAAGTTTACTTTTTTGGGATATTTGTACAAGTACCCAATAACCATTGATTGATTGAGGAATTTTTTGTTATTGAATTCTTGATAAATGTAAGTTTAATTTTGCATTATGCTTTTTATAAATTAATTCCAAATTGTTACTACGATTCATTGTTTGTTTGTGTGATATTTGTACTTTCATACCATATCAAATGAGAGATGCTCCCTCCACGTTTCAAAAAAGAAAATCTCATTTTTTATGTTCCGTTAATACATTATCAATATATCCGAAATTCTAAATTAATTTCTCGCATTAAATTATAGAAATTGAAGTTGATGGCAGATTGTATCTAATTATAATCTATTAACGTAAATTTTATGACAAAAAATAATTTTTAAAATGATCAATTTAATTAAAAAAAATTAAAATGTGATTATTAATTTGAGACGGGGGGATTATTAATCAAAATAATGTATACTTAAATTTGTCCTCAAATTTGTAATAATTTTAAATAAGATCTTGTTGAATATATCTTTATTTTTATTTTTATTTATAAAAAACTGAAATCAATGAATCCTAACCGTTTTCTCTTTTCCCTCTATCTCCATTTCAATAATTTAAAAATTAAAATAAATCTTAATCGTTCTTATATTTTTTCTTTCAAATTCAAATTTTCCATCTTATTATTATAAATTTGTGGAGTTTAGACTTGTGACAAATTTCTGCTAGGTTTGGTCCTTTCGTCCTTTTCTTATTGACCTTTTGTATATGCGTGTACTTCAAAATTTTGAGCCACCCGAAACTTTTTGATTCTGGGGGTACCGGTATAGGGCGACCGGTAGACCGGGTAATTTTTTTTTATACTCCCAAAATAATTATAATATTTATTGAAATTAAAACTTTTACAAAATTATGTAATTTGGATAGCTTAAAAAATGAGCTCACATAAAAATTGGACATAAATATATTTAAACTTCATCAATTTATATTTTTACCCACCATTAGGGGTCAAAATACAATTAAATGAAATTTAAATACACTCATGTCTAATTTTTATGTCCACATAGAGTTTTTGGTAAAAAATAGAGTTGCACAGACAGTATAACCTTGTTTTTACATGTATCCAAATTACACTTAAATTATTGAATTCTTGTAAACAAATTAATTCTAATAAATACTACAATTATTTTGAGAGTAAAAAAAAAAATACCCGGTCACCATATGCCGGTCCCCTAGATTAATTCTTAGCCCCTTCGTCTTAAGTTTCATTTAATTTGCGACAACTTGGAATATATTTTGAATAATTGAAATATGGTTAGTTATTCAATATGTTAAATATTATACTAAAAAATTGGATGACTATTTTTCTTAAGGTCGGACTGAATGAAAGAGGGAGAACAATTGTTCGTTGAATATGGACGGGACGGTCTCTATATACTTGGGTAGAAAAAGTATTTCAACTTTCACCGTAACCAAATCAGTAGAAAAAGGGTGTACTCGTTTTCCCAGCTTATGAGCTGGTGGAAAGACTTGTAAACCAAAATACTAATAAAAGTCCTCATAATTCATACAAATATCTATTCCCTTTAATTCCGTTCTAATAATAATATTTTAGATTATAAAATAACATAATATTTTTAATTTATTATTATTTTACTATCATATTTAACATCACAACACCATTATTAAATTCTTAATTAATATTAATGGTACATATAAAAACATAAATTATTCTTAAAAAAACAATTATTTTGAAACACATTTCTATACGGACATGATAATCAGACCGGAAGAACAAAATAAATTTGTTCTAACGAACAAATTGATTGTAAAGTCAAATTATTCGCTGAAACAAATTCCTTTTATTTTTCCGGTCCAATCACAAGTATACATTCAAATGCAACACGATTCTTTTCGCTGCAAAATAAAGCAAACCAAACCAAACCAACCAACTATAATTGTGTCGTGTAATACTAGGTAGGTAACTAGACAACATTTTTCTTTTTAAAATAACACTAGAGATATGTAACTCAAAGTCCTCCGATAGTATTTTTAACAGAGCTTTCCTAGCACTGTGTGCCTAATTGCATAAAATATACTCCATACACATCTTTAACGTCGGAAAGAGTAGGTCCAACAGAGCAATTGTTGGGTGGGTGGATTCGGAAGCCTTGGATATGACAACGGTATAGAATAAAGAAAATAACAGGAGATCCATATGCTGAAATTATATTCTAATTAATATTCCACTTTGATATCCCTTTCAAGAAAATGACAACAAGCATACAGAATATATTCCCATTTTCAAATTGCACTTGCAGAGAAGAGATTAGAAACTATTTGATCTCATACAACAAGCAGCCAAAAACTCAAACCAGATCAATTTGCCCGCTTTCAACAAGCGGCTTTATTGATTTATAACGCAAGGCATATAGATCATCAGCTTCCAGATCCACTGGCTTCTCTACCCCACTGCCAGATGGAAGATAACACTTAGTTAGCAAATAGATGAAATGTTATTTTACCTATTAAGTAAGGAACCCATTAAAAGTACAGTAAATTACTTCTCATCAAGCTGAAAAGCTCCTAAGAATCTCTTGCATCTGCAAATGACAAACCTCTCCAGCTGTGCTTCAGGGACTGAAATGCATAAAAACAGATGAATGCAAAATTTATTGAAGAACTTGTACTAAGATACCCAATCATCAGAAAAGTTGAGACATTAAATGTTATATTGAGCTGAAACAAATCAATAAACTTCTGCAAGCCATGCTTTCTCAGTTCTGCATAATAATCTGCAGAGGGTAGCCTTGTTGAATCAGTTATCATATGTTAATAGATTTGTTTGCTTTTAGTTTTGGTCCTTTCCCATCAGTTTATAATTAGCTTGATCCCTTGTAAACAGTAGGGAAGGTGAAGCCTCCTCCATCTCAAGGTGTTCCCAACAGTGCTAACATAATAATGAAGTAGGTGAGAAAGCTACTAAAATATTCAACATATACATTTGTAATAATTATAGTCATTGCCAAGGAAAATACGTTTGTAAATCAATAAGGAAATCGATGATTTAAATAATGCAGGCATAAGTTTATACAAGTAGGAAAATATTACCCATGTCATCCTCTTCACTTATTACAGATTGCTTCAAATGGGACTTGTAGCGATCAGGCAATTTTGACAAAACAGATTGTTCAAAATGTTGTTCCATATCCTCGGTACACCTAAAACCATAATATGAAGTACAAAAGTTAAGATATACTTGATGCTTGAAATCATGAGAAATGAAATAATTGCCATTACCTTTTGGCAAACTTCTGCTCTTGTTTAGACAGCTTATTCCAAAGTTCAGAAGTTTTTTGAATGTGAAATACATAATTCTCAATCTGCGAACGAAAATTAATTACAACACATGCAAGTGAACAATGCGAGATAATAACAGATTGGCAAGCCATCGTAAAGGTACCAAGTCTCTTTGTTCTACAGGTAGTTTGATCAATCTTTTGAGCTTAGCTAGGGCCAGTAAGTTTGGTTTTTCTTTTTTGGCTGCTGTTCATCATTGCATTTGAACATCTGACAGCATGTCAAAAAGACATTTATGTTCTCTGAAAATTCATTGTTATTTAGTTCTAGAAAATTGATTAGAAGAGCACGTTTCAGATAAAGCTGAGATGACTTTCTGTCGATTTGCTTCTCTTACATATGGTCTGGGACCTTCACTTTATGCAATAGCTCCATTCAATATTACATATTGACTCACTTAATTTTATATAATATTCAGGAACACGTCAAAACACAAAAGAAATTCAGTTCAGTTCCACCTTTCGAAGACGAGTCCGAAGATACGATCTCAACAAAAACAAAGTCCTATCCAAGTCCATTTGATAGAGTGATACACTGAGCGGTTCGACCCCATTTTTTGTGAATTCCTCCACAGTTTCTTCCTGAACATTAATGCAAATGAAGTAGCACAATCATCACAATCACAAATTTGACATACATACAAGTATACAAGACTCTAAATGTCTAACGAACTAAAGGCAGCACTGCAATAAATTTGGAAAATTTGCTAGTGGAGGTTGTGATTAACACACCCATGACTGCTAGTTTTGTGCCTCTAACATCCTGAGAAAGGCCTACAGTCCAAGGCAAAAAAAAAGTGGTTAAAGATACATCTTCCATGAGGACAGTTGAGATGTAACTAGACTAAACAAAGTGCAGCATTATGATATTGTAATGTGTATAAAGATTTTTCTTCACTCTATCCATACAAAATTACTATCTAGATATTTCTTCAAATGTTTGTTGAATAAAAGGGTAGAGGCTGGCTTAGCATGGTTAACTGTACTAACATGACAAATTCAATTAGTCCATCAAGTCCATATAGGATACACAGATGCTACTTTTACCAGCTTACAACTAGTATACACCCCCCTCCCTAATACGTATATGATATATCCCATCAATTGGGGATTAGGGTTAGGTGGTGTTTGTTTACCTCTTAATAGCTCCACATCTTATTTGATAAGAGGGTAAAATTGTTTGGTAAAATTCAATTTGCCTCTTATTGTCTATTAATCGTTAATTGGTAAGAGAAAGATATAAATCCAAATCATTAAGAGTTGCCTCTTAATAAAAAATTTAAATTTATGGAAGCTCTATAAATATTGTACTCCCTCCATTCCAAAATTTAAGATTATTATTGATTTTTGAAAAGTCAATTTGAGATATTTTTAAATTTAAAAGTCATTCGGATATTTTATATTTTTTAGTTACCAAACAACTTTTTAAGTTCAGATGCTATTTCATCTGATCTAATTTATTAAGATATACTAGATCTTAATTACTCAGTTTTATCAAAACACACCACCTTAGTCTGAATGAGCGATTGCTTATACTATGAAATACATGGTCAGTCAAAAACATTAAAGAGTTGTATGACAATTCAGGCTATATCAAACAGTAATAAGACAATTCAGCCTATGTCAAAGAGTTGTAGTTCCTCACACTTAAATCCCATACAAACCCAACAAAGATGTGCAGATATCATACAGTAGGAGCAACTATGCAATACTTCCAATCTAAAGATACAATTTGACTTTTTGATGTCAATTTGCAAAATCCTAAAAATCAAAGATACATGTTGTCCTTTTGAAGTCAATTTGCTTAGTATAATCACCCACTTCAGACAAATGAAGGCTGAAAATTTTACACAAAAAGAATAGCAAAAAATCTAAATATCTTTGCTAAAAAATAAATCAAAAACTCTAAAAGCCTATAAAAACTACAAAATAATACAAATCAATAAAAGCTAAAACTTTTTCAAAATTGCCACAAACAAAAAAAAACCAACAATGTAAGGAATTGATATGTATATATACTAGAAGCTAGAACGGGAATTGAGATTTGTAAGGAGTGATACCATCAATTGGATCTGTTCTCTAGAACGCTGAACCAAATCGGCCTCAAAGCCTAGGATTTCAGGAGCTGCCTTCTCGTTTCGCCATGCCCGTTTCAAGAGCTCCGCATCGGTCGTTGAAATCAACGACTCATAGTCGGACATACCCGAAAACCCAGACCCAGATCCATCCCCTGTACCCGACGCCATCAGATCTCCAGAGAAAATCTGTTAGTTTCTTCCACAACTGTATCATTCAAATATTCAAATCATCAATCAAAGAGAAAGGGGGGAGGGAAAATGAAATCCCAAAGAAAAATTTATAAAACTGGCGGCAAAAGAGCAGAGTATAAATATGTATGTTGCTTTCACAGGAGAAAATGTTATCACGAGTTTGTGCGTGAATCTAACACCATCAGATATGAGGATAGTCGAAATGGACGGTTGCGATTGACGGGGTTGAATTCACGCACAAACTTGAGATAAATGTATCCTCAGTCTTCTCTTGTGGAGGTCCTAGAGAACAAGGGGAGCGCTTACCCTTTTATAGAGGAAATCAAATATGCTGACCATGTAGCAAATATTAATTGATGATACTTCTTATAATAAATTTTATACTACTTCTTATAGTAGTATTACTTATGACTTCTCATATATATATATATATATATATATATATATATATATATATATATATATATATATGATAAAATTTAATAATATATTATATTTATATAAATTATAAGATTTTATTTGTTATACATATTTTTAATAAAGTTATCTCTAATACATATTTATGTAGCTCGTAATTAAAAAGTTAACGTATAATATTAATGATATATATCATTACTAATTACTTATTTAGATTTTTAAAAATTTATACTTTCACATCAATGTAATATGATAATATCACATTTCTATATATTTTTTTGTGATTTTTAAAAAATTTAGGGCTTACAAAATCGAAAAGTAAACTGTCCTTGCATGCTTCTTAGATTTTGGCAAAATTAACTTATTTGGATCCAAAAAATCAATTTAATTAATTAATTTTTTTTGTAATTTTAGAAAACAACAATCAGATTGTAATCCAAAATGACTCTTTGCAATCGGATCATATTCTGTATTTTGTCCATTTTCAAGTCGTCATCCCATGCATTATATTTAGGAATGGTCTTTGCATAATTATTAGTTAGTCCCCCAATTTTAAAATTAGGATCAATTTAAAAATGATGATGTTTAAGAGTAAATTTAATTTTATAGTACAGCCCTAATATTATCTCCAAACGTTGTACTTTTGGCATGATACTAATCAATCGAATTAAGATATACTAAGTAATAGCATGTTAGAAATAACATGCATGCCATTTATAGTCTATAATTAAAAATGTATATCTAATTAAGGACTAAAGACAAATGTATCTCGATCGGAATATAATGGAGCTAGGGAGTATAAGATTAAACAATAGTTGATTTAAAATGGAAAATGTTTATTTTAAACAAATAAAATGAAATAATGGGTATATAATATAATGTCTTTTATTCTTTTCTATTTTAATTTATTTGCAAATAAATATGGTAGAGAGGAAAAGAGTTAAATAAGCTGTCCTGTAGAAGTAATAATGTTTTTTTCTTTGCCAAACCAAAACTGCTTAAGGTTAAAAATAATTAATTATACGCACTTTAAAATTAGATTGTATATATATTCACCTGTAATTAAAACAAATTAATAGGTATATATATTGTATATAATTGATCAAGGTTCTTAGTTCAAGTTTATGGGAAGGTAAAGCAAGGCTAGGGCAATAAAGAAAACACAAAATTTTAAATTTTTCTTTCTATTTGACACGTGTCAGAATCCTAGCTCAATGTAGTACTAACACTTGAAGACAATAATTACCTTTGCTGAGATGGAATTTACATGTACAAAATTAAAATTACTACTGTTTTATTTTATTACAGTAATGAAAAGAAAGCAGAAAACACTTGGAACAATGCATGGAAATGGATACTTAATTGTTTTGGTTTTTGTTGTGATCTGCATGCTTAATGATAATAGTAGTATTTTGTTTATATATATATATATATATATATATATATATATATATATATATGCCTAATATTGGATCTGGACTTAATTACAATTCATGCCAATCCTCCTCTCGAAATAAACAAATTTGAATCCGATGAATTGAATTAACTTAAATAACCGTCTTTTATTGTCAAGTTAATTTCCACAAATTTCATTTTATTTGGGCTCTATATATGAAGGTTGGACTGGCAGCCACAAATTAATGCTAATCTATTACTACTAGTAAATTCTTGGATCATTAAATTTTATTCTAAGATATTATTTATAAGAATTAGTATATTCTAGCTACTACGTATATATTAGTAGAACTTTTAACAAGTTAAATTTAATTTCCATGGAGAGTATTAATTTCACGTTAATTAGAAACTGGATATAAATCTTTCGCTAATAATTAACTAGGAAAACTTAAGTCGTACTAGTCCTTGATATCTCTGTCACTCAGTACTGCTGCTAGGTGTATAATTAATTTATATACAATGTTTGGGTGTTTACGGTTGATGAAAATTTAAATATTACTCCCTCTATTTTTTAATATAAGTCGTTTTAGAAAAATATTTTATATTTTTATTCCTTAATATTCCCTCTATTTTTAAATAAGTGACGTTTTAGAAGAAAAAATTTATTCCAATTTATTTGTCGTTTACAATTTTTTAAGAGAATAAATTATTTATTTTCTTATATCACCTCTACGTACCTTCTAGTATTAATAGTTTTCAACTTTCTATAAAAAGATAGTAATAAAATTTCACATAAATTTTAATTATTAAATGATAGGGGCGACTGTTGGTTTTAATTTCAATGTATTATTATTTGATCAAAAGCTTATGAATTGAAATGAAGGAGAGAGAATAGAAAGGAAGATAAGGTGGTCACTGTTACCAAAAGGTTTGTGTGGTTACCAAATTTTGTCTCCGTCTTTCTCTCTCCCCTCCCCTTCTCCCGGCTAAATGTGTAAACGAACTGAATAGAGTCGAGTGTTGAACTATTTAAATTTGGTTTACAAAATTTATCGAGTATAATATAAAGTTTGATTGAGGCTCATTTTGCTATTGAGTCGAGCACGATTCCGAATCGAGTCCGAGCAGTTTGAACTTTTTGAACGAATATGATCCGAGTATCAATAGAAAATTATAATTTAAAGAGGTTCGAGTAATTTATCAAACTTTAAAATTTATTCATATTTGACTCATTTATATTTCGAGTCGAATTCGAATCGAACTTTTAGTCGAACGAGTACGAATCGAGCCCGAACTGTTTGTTCATTCTACAGCCTTAGGTGCTGTTTGTTTACCTCTTAAGAGGTCTTAATAAACTACCTCTTATTTGCTAAGAAGGTAAATGTTGTTTGTTTTTTTTTTACATCTGAATGCCTCTAAATGGTTGAGATAGAAAACCAAATCTATATTATTCAGACATGCCTCTTAATGACTTTGTTATTTTTTAAACACAAATACCCCCTTCAATATTATCAATTTTCAATATTACCCTCTTCAAGAAAATTCTGTTCTAGAGAGAGAAAATAAAACCCTAACTCTCTCACTCTCTCTCCTTCTCAGATTCCCAATTCCAGGGACACTCGTTGGCTAAACGCATGGGAATCGGGGTGGTGGGGCGGGGATGGGGGAGGAGGGGAGGGGAGGGGTGGGGAGGCGAGGCGAGGTGGGGTGGGGTGGGGCGGGGCGGGGCGGGGAGGGGATGGGGGAAAAGGGAGGACGTGGGTGGGACGGGGACAGGGAGGAGGGGGAGGGGGAGGTGGGAGGACAGAAGGAAGGAGGAGGTGGGTGGAGCAGAAGCAGGGGCGATGGAGGAGGGAGGAGGGAGGAGAGGAGGGAGGAGGTGGGTGGAGCAGAGGCAGGGGCAAGGGAGGAGGGAGAAGAAAGAAGAAAGAAGGGTTAAAATAGTAAAAATATTTTATTCAGACATTTTAAAAAAAATTATCAAATAATATTTTTTTATTCAGATATAATTCTATTTAGATACTCTATATTATTCAGATGTTTAAACTATTCAGATCTTAATAACTAATCTTATCAAACACAACCTTACTCCCGGCTGTGTAGTCTCTCTCTCACTGTCAGTTTCTTTGGAGAGAGAAAAGCTTGTGTGAGTTTTTGTAGGTGGAAGGAACGATTCATATGGGATGGGATGGGACCTTGTTTGGTGGAATTTTATTTTTGTCTCTCTTTATCTGGTTTTAGAGGGAGAGAATTAGGGGGACAGAAATGAAAATTAAATAAATGAAACTTTTTTTATATAAAAAAAATCAAACTTAAAAAATCAGTATGTACTCGTTAAAAAATTTGTGCAAAGCAATGCCAAATTTTATTTGTATATTTATTTCTTTTAATTTCAAAATTTAAATTCCATACATATAAAAGTAATTTAATTATATATATATAGAGGAGACTGTTATTTTTATTTTTAAAAAGAAAAAAAATTGATATTTCTACAATATCTCACTCACATTAATTTGGATCCTATTTATTATCTAGAATTTTGTTAAAATATCAATTTCCTATGTATGTAATGTAAAAAGATTATGTGTAAAAATATCAAAATCCAATTCATTTGAGTTAATGATTTTCAAACTGGGGGCGCAGATAACAGTAATTTTTTGGGAGGAAATGTACGTGCAGGAATATGATTATGGGAGGAAAGTTGGATTGCGATAAATGTGAAAGTTTATGCAATAAGATACTCCCTCCGTTTTTAAAATATTATCGTTTTAAGAAGTAATTTTTGTTTCAAAAAAATTGTCGTTTTGAGTTTATCAATACACATTAGCTATTTTTTTCTTACTTTACCCTTATTTAAAGTTTTTTCCTATTTAAAGCTTTCTTCCCTTCCCAATGATTCTTATTCAATTCAATGCTATAATCCAAGTAATAATTGGTTGAATAAGAAGTAATTAGTTGAATTGAATAACAAAATATTGGGAAGATAATAATTAGTTGAGACAATTAATAAGGGTAGTATACTATTTTCGCTAGGTATTAATTATATTCCTTAATCTATGTGCATTAACATTAAATGATAATTTTTTAGGAACAGAGGGAGTAGTATAATATCTTGGGGAAAAATAACAATTTGTTAGAAGAATTAAGATTTTTAATTAGCATTAACATTCCTATATGTAATTGGCTAGGTGCTAGCTAGTGTTTATTAAATGTGTGATTATAAAGTACAATCTCACAAATCTTGTTTAGGTGTGCACCAATTTACTTAATTAATGATGTAAATATATATATATATATATATATATATATATATATATATATATATATATATATTATATAATCAGCGCCTTAATAAAAGGATTTTTTTACATAAATATATGATATTTTTACAAGATTATCTTAATAAATGTGACCCATATTTATGCAGGTAAGAGATCTTGGTGGAAAATTAATATATCCACATATCAATTTTTTAAATAAAAGATATGGAATTGATATTTTCACATATATATGAATTGTAAATAGGCCCCAAACAAACTTGCATAAAAAGAATTTGTGACAATATCAAATTTAATTTATGATGAACCCAAATACATACATACATTGTAGTATAAATACACATACACAGTGAGACAATAAAGCATAGTGCAATCAGTCGGTTTTGACTTGAAGAAAGAATGGCTAGCTTTTTCGTGTTAAAATCTCTTTTCATTCTCTTTATCGTTGCCTCTACCATTCAAGTTTCAACGGTATGTACGTGCTAATTAAATTAATCTCTCCAATTTATTTTGTTAAACTTGTTCTATATTATTATTAGTCTAACCAACCATGTTTGTGTATTAATCGATCAGGCTGGACCATACTCTTGCACTGTAGAACGTAAGCAAATTAAATTAAATTTTTATTATTGTTTTAATTAATTTTCACCCCTCAATTAAATGATTATTTTGCACTAATTACTTTATGATTACATGATTGTAGAATGTCCACAGAAATGCTCAGGCAGATGTTCGGCAACACATCACCCAGGAAATTGTATGGATACGTGCAACGATTGTTGTAGAAGATGTCTTGAAGTCCCACCGGGTACATCCGGAAACAAAGAATTAACCCCATGCTATAGCAATATAAAGACAAAGTATGGTCAACCCAAGTGCCCTTAGATTTGAATTCCCATAAACATGATCTGCATGTATTCTTGTTTAATTATATCATCCAATTTCTCTATTAATCAGTTGATTAAATAAATCTTAGTCTATTAATCTCATCCAATCTATGAATTAATTGATATACGTCGCAGTCGTAATTCGGCAAAAAAAAAATTCACAATACGTAGCAAAACTCAAACCTATATATCATTTTTAGAAGAAATTTGATCTACTCATCACAAGTGCCAGTCAGTTAGATTTATGAAATATGAAGTGTACATTCACAAGAAGAAACAAGTTCAAATAATTGATATATGCATACTTAATTTAATTTGATTATTACACTCTCCATTACAAAAAATAACAAGTTTATCATCAATAAGGCAGACCAAATCACTACGTACCATCTAACTATGTTACTCATGAGCTTATTACACGGGATAATTAAAAATCAAAACATAATTTGATTTTACAAATATGATTGTTTACAACAAATAAATAAAAAACACTTGCTGAAATTTATTATTTCTACCATTTTTAGAGTTTATATATTTTGTTAACGGGTAAATAAATATACCCAATTCGATATGGACCATATAAATTATGCTGACATTGAGGATGGATGCAAATGATTATTTTTTTGTAACATACTCCATTATTAATCCATGTGTAATATACCCAATTCCATTATTTTTTTATAACATTAGTTTAATCCATGTGCAAAAATCTTAAATAACACTTATTTAGGAACGGAGAGAGTATAAGTCATTTGAGAATTTCAAGTAAACATTAATTGCTTAGTTTTCAATATTATCCGAAGTATTAAATGTAACTTTGGATCTCTCACTATTTTCTGTCCAATAAATAACAATTTCTTTTTCTAAAACAAGGGCAATATAGACAATTGATATTATATTTAATGTTATACAATAATTTTCTTAATACTTGAACACAATTTTTAAACGACTTAAAAACGGAGAGAGTACTATGAAGAAACAATTAACTTATGCATGCCGCATGGCAGCCATATTATTTTATTTGAAGACATGTAAATTTACACTACATAGGAAGGCAGCAAAAGCCAGTCCTTTAATTTGCAGTCATACACACACATATATATTAACATCAACAAACTCGTACTTCTCATAACGTGCTAAACATACGTTGTGAAACTCGATGGAGTCACATTATTACCAATTTTACACAAACACTTCATTTTCCCATGCATATATATATATATATATATATATATATATATATATATATATATATATATATATATATACAACTAGCTTAATTTAGAGTAATTTGAATTTAGTGCAGTTGATCTTTTTAGGAAATTAATTGGACAAGTTTAATATAAAAATAAATTGCATGTACATAGCACAAAAGTGCAACGCTGGCTTGTACTTTTGTGCTATATGAATACAACTCATTTTTTGTTATATTGAGCTTATTAATTTTATAAAATCTCAACTTCATTAAAAACAAATCCACTCTGCAGATTAGCAATCTAGCGCTAGTACTCCACACACACACGCATATATATATATATATATATATATATATATATATATGTATGTATGTATATGTATATATTTATGGATGGGATCCTCCAGGACGGTCGTTATTAGATCTATGCTTGTGTACAGATCCAGAAGATGTTCCCGAATCACCTTTCCCTCTCTCGCTCTCATCATCATCGTCACGATCTAGCTCAACACCCACCTGCTTATTATTAATAATAGTAGGAGTATTATTATTATTTTCATGAGCAGCTGATCCTCCTAATTTGTTCCCACTACTATTTATACCCTTACAAACATAATTCCCATCATCTCTTTGAAGAAGAAGAAGCCTGCGATTTACTGCGTTGGTTTCAAAAGTTACCGAAATCAGCACCAACATTATTAACATGAAGACCTTCATGATCATTAAAATCTTTGTTAAGTCCTTCCCTGATGAACATGCATAAATTTATTAATTAATTTTCCACGAATATATACTAAATTAAATTAAGCATGCATATACACTACTAGTGCATGCCTATAAAACAAGTAATTAATTAAGACAATACCAACATATATATATATATATATATATATATATATATATATATATATATATATATTTATGTACGTGTGTGGAAAGTATATATGTGCTTATTGATTAAGAGCTAGGGTTAGAGCGCTTACCTATTTCTTCGGTTTAATATAGAAAATCGGTCGATGAAAGTATGAAATTTTAGTGGCTAATTTATAAAGGTAAATTTTGTTACTATTTCTGGAATTAATCGAGGAGTGGAAGGCAAGATAATTAAAAATGTGATCAGTAAAAGTAAGATTAAAAGGAGGGCACAGAAGGAACCTGTGACGTGTACAAGTAGTCATCAATCAAGTTGTGATACCCCCTGTAACAAGTAATCATGATTAAGATAATTCTCAAAGAATAATTTTATCCACTTATTCAATAATTCAGTAAATAAAGTTGGAGTATGTATCCATGTTAGGGTTCATCAGTGGGTGGATATATATACCGCAATATTTAGTTAGTTTCCAAATTAAAACAATTACTAACAGAATTTTCACTATAGCTACTAGCTATGTTCTTTTCCCTTGGACAGAGCTACTCATGTTTACTATAGCCGGAGGTTAATTAATAATTAATTCTCTCAATCAGAATTTTGAATAGAAAATTTGTTTCAGGGATATAAGAGATCTTATAAATTTGTTCGAGAGTATTTTAGGAATTATGGCAGCGTAGGTAGAAGAATATTCTAGGAATTACATTTAATTAACCGTACAAATTAAATATTAATTTCATCTCTCAGATTCATTAAGGGTACACTTAGCACTTGAAATATACAAAGAAAAAAAATGTGCTGGAAACAAAATGTAAAAAAGTAAAAAGATGATTAATTTAATAAAGATAAATCAGATTATCTGTATATAGATTTTTTAAAAGTAAAATAATATAAAAACAATATTAAAATATAGGCCCAATAAATTTTTAGATTTCATTTCTTTTTTCCAGCTTTCCAAGTTAATTATAATTATAACCTAAGAAAACATATACATTAAATGTTCCTCCCCCCTCCCAGCTCTCTCTCTCTCTCTCTTATATATGAGACGTACATTTTGATTTTTAAAGTTAATTTAAAATTTTAATCAATGTGATTAATTTAAATTTAAAAAATAATAAATGATGTAATTAATTATATATTTTTAATATTTACAATAATTATAATTGTATTGACTTAAATAAATAAATAATTCATTATATTTATCAATTTTGAATTATATTTTAAATTAACTTTAATAAGTCAAAGTAACCCTTATATTTATAACCGATCGACTACTTTAGCAAACAAAATGGATTGTGTTTCAATATTGGAAGGTAGTGTTCACCCATTAATGATACAGCAGTAAGGCAAATTATTTTCACCTAGAAAATGATTATGAATGATACTCCACTCATTAGAATCACAACAATATTACAGTTTTTACTTAATTTTCCGAACAAGAAATGAGTGCATGCGGTAAAAGTTAACAATAATACAGTTTTTACTTGCAAACGTAACGCGCATGTACTACCGAAAGCTAATATAATCTTCGTTCTTAGAAACAACTGAAAGAAAAAAAAATATTTAAAAGAATATATATATATATATATATATATATATATATATATATATATAGTCTGACTCTCTCCAGCGAACTGGAGGGAGCGAACTAAGAGTGAGCCGGCTATAGTGACGGCTTTTTCCGTCACTATAGCATAAAAAACAGACTTTCTATGCTATAGCGACGGAAAAAACCGTCGCTATAGCCGGTTCATTCTTAATTCGTTGGAAAAACGGACTATATGTATATATATCAAGTCTGAAATAAATATATCAACAGTATTGGTACCTTCTAATCTTCTATGCACCAACATCCGCACCAATACAAGATTAAGCATGTATCGGGGGATCTAGGAAACTGGTTTAGCTAAAGAAATATATATATAATATATATATATATATATATATATATATATATATATATATATATAAAAGAAAAGTATTGATCAATGAATTTAAACGAAGACATACTATATGTATTACAAAATTAAGTAAGCAAATAATTATTTTTTGTATTATCCTTATCTAACTGGGTTACGCAAGTAACTCTAGACAATATTTATTGACAAAAATACTTTTTCAGACACTTATAGTTATTAAATAAAATGGGATTTTTTTATTCCCACCATGCATGTAATTATATATATATATATATATATATATATATATATATATATATATATATATGTTTCGACCATACTCTGATAAAAATTATAGTGATGAAGAAAGAAAAATGGTTAAGTAGAAAAGTAAGCGAAAGTTAATATATTGTGGTACTTTTTAGATAATTTTCAATATTTATCATTATATTAATGAAAATTAAATAAATTTTTATTATTTTTAAATTTATAAGTGTCTCAATATAATTTTTAAAAAGTCAATAATACTCTTATATTTTAAAAAGAAAAAGAGTATAATCTTGTGCCTATTTTATGTTGAGGCTAATAATGTAATTAGGCATTAATTTGATTTGATTTGGTTGTGAGAGTATAATGGACTCTCCAAGTCTCCACAAATTCTACTGTAGAGTTTGTAATGAAATAAGTTGATTTCTTCCCTCAAATTCTCCCTCTTGTTTCTCTCTGATCATATGTTCTTCTTTCTCCGTTCTTATTCCTAAAATCAACTCACTCATATGCACTAACATGGAAAACATATATATTACCAAAATGAATTCATTCCAGGCTTGAAGGAAGCAAATATAGATTATAGGATATTTCATTCTCTCTCCGATTTGTCTATATATATGAAAAACACATGTATTATATACGAACATAAAATACAGTACTATATATATATATATATATATATATATATATATATATATAAATCCAGCTATGAAAAATATAATGTATATATGTAGGAATTAGTAAGACATTAGTTTCATTAGTGTACTACTCGATGTCTTTCATATCTCTCTCTGCGGACTTATTAATTAATTTAATACACTCTTGGGTGTTTGGGTTGATGAAAAATTTCAGAGTATATACTTTCTTCAGTTTACCAAAAGAGTTTTATTTGACTTTGATCTTAGTTAACATGCTGAAATTTATTTTATATTTCAAACTAACAAATTTGTAATTAATGTTAATACTTGTTAAGTTGTCTACAATACTATATACCGATAACCTATTGCTTAAAAGAGAAATTAAAAAAATTCACATAAATTCTAAAATTTAAAATTTCACAA
>CM029023.1:153586816-153745950 GCA_016801055.1 Panax notoginseng | reverse complement strand
GGATTAGGGTTAGGTGGTGTTTGTTTACCTCTTAATAGCTCCACATCTTATTTGATAAGAGGGTAAAATTGTTTGGTAAAATTCAATTTGCCTCTTATTGTCTATTAATCGTTAATTGGTAAGAGAAAGATATAAATCCAAATCATTAAGAGTTGCCTCTTAATAAAAATTTAAATTTATGGAGGCTCTATAAATATTGTACTCCCTCCATTCCAAAATTTAAGATTATTATTGATTTTTGAAAAGTCAATTTGAGATATTTTTAAATTTAAAAGTCATTCGGATATTTTATATTTTTTAGTTACCAAACAACTTTTTAAGTTCAGATGCTATTTCATCTGATCTAATTTATTAAGATATACTAGATCTTAATTACTCAGTTTTATCAAAACACACCACCTTAGTCTGAATGAGCGATTGCTTATACTATGAAATACATGGTCAGTCAAAAACATTAAAGAGTTGTATGACAATTCAGGCTATATCAAACAGTAATAAGACAATTCAGCCTATGTCAAAGAGTTGTAGTTCCTCACACTTAAATCCCATACAAACCCAACAAAGATGTGCAGATATCATACAGTAGGAGCAACTATGCAATACTTCCAATCTAAAGATACAATTTGACTTTTTGATGTCAATTTGCAAAATCCTAAAAATCAAAGATACATGTTGTCCTTTTGAAGTCAATTTGCTTAGTATAATCACCCACTTCAGACAAATGAAGGCTGAAATTTTACACAAAAAGAATAGCAAAAAATCTAAATATCTTTGCTAAAAAATAAATCAAAAACTCTAAAAGCCTATAAAAACTACAAAATAATACAAATCAATAAAAGCTAAAACTTTTTCAAAATTGCCACAAACAAAAAAAAACCAACAATGTAAGGAATTGATATGTATATATACTAGAAGCTAGAACGGGAATTGAGATTTGTAAGGAGTGATACCATCAATTGGATCTGTTCTCTAGAACGCTGAACCAAATCGGCCTCAAAGCCTAGGATTTCAGGAGCTGCCTTCTCGTTTCGCCATGCCCGTTTCAAGAGCTCCGCATCGGTCGTTGAAATCAACGACTCATAGTCGGACATACCCGAAAACCCAGACCCAGATCCATCCCCTGTACCCGACGCCATCAGATCTCCAGAGAAAATCTGTTAGTTTCTTCCACAACTGTATCATTCAAATATTCAAATCATCAATCAAAGAGAAAGGGGGAGGGAAAATGAAATCCCAAAGAAAAATTTATAAAACTGGCGGCAAAAGAGCAGAGTATAAATATGTATGTTGCTTTCACAGGAGAAAATGTTATCACGAGTTTGTGCGTGAATCTAACACCATCAGATCTGAGGATAGTCGAAATGGACGGTTGCGATTGACGGGGTTGAATTCACGCACAAACTTGAGATAAATGTATCCTCAGTCTTCTCTTGTGGAGGTCCTAGAGAACAAGGGGAGCGCTTACCCTTTTATAGAGGAAATCAAATATGCTGACCATGTAGCAAATATTAATTGATGATACTTCTTATAAAAAATTTTATACTACTTCTTATAGTAGTATTACTTATGACTTCTCATATATATATATATATATATATAAAAATGATAAAATTTAATAATATATTATATTTATATAAATTATAAGATTTTATTTGTTATACATATTTTTAATAAAGTTATCTCTAATACATATTTATGTAGCTCGTAATTAAAAAGTTAACGTATAATATTAATGATATATATCATTACTAATTACTTATTTAGATTTTTAAAAATTTATACTTTCACATCAATGTAATATGATAATATCACATTTCTATATATTTTTTTGTGATTTTTAAAAAATTTAGGGCTTACAAAATCGAAAAGTAAACTGTCCTTGCATGCTTCTTAGATTTTGGCAAAATTAACTTATTTGGATCCAAAAAATCAATTTAATTAATTAATTTTTTTTGTAATTTTAGAAAACAACAATCAGATTGTAATCCAAAATGACTCTTTGCAATCGGATCATATTCTGTATTTTGTCCATTTTCAAGTCGTCATCCCATGCATTATATTTAGGAATGGTCTTTGCATAATTATTAGTTAGTCCCCCAATTTTAAAATTAGGATCAATTTAAAAATGATGATGTTTAAGAGTAAATTTAATTTTATAGTACAGCCCTAATATTATCTCCAAACGTTGTACTTTTGGCATGATACTAATCAATCGAATTAAGATATACTAAGTAATAGCATGTTAGAAATAACATGCATGCCATTTATAGTCTATAATTAAAAATGTATATCTAATTAAGGACTAAAGACAAATGTATCTCGATCGGAATATAATGGAGCTAGGGAGTATAAGATTAAACAATAGTTGATTTAAAATGGAAAATGTTTATTTTAAACAAATAAAATGAAATAATGGGTATATAATATAATGTCTTTTATTCTTTTCTATTTTAATTTATTTGCAAATAAATATGGTAGAGAGGAAAAGAGTTAAATAAGCTGTCCTGTAGAAGTAATAATGTTTTTTTCTTTGCCAACCAAAAACTGCTTAAGGTTAAAAATAATTAATTATACGCACTTTAAAATTAGATTGTATATATATTCACCTGTAATTAAAACAAATTAATAGGTATATATATTGTATATAATTGATCAAGGTTCTTAGTTCAAGTTTATGGGAAGGTAAGGCAAGGCTAGGGCAATAAAGAAAACACAAAATTTTAAATTTTTCTTTCTATTTGACACGTGTCAGAATCCTAGCTCAACGTAGTACTAACACTTGAAGACAATAATTACCTTTGCTGAGATGGAATTTACATGTACAAAATTAAAATTACTACTGTTTTATTTTATTACAGTAATGAAAAGAAAGCAGAAAACACTTGGAACAATGCATGGAAATGGATACTTAATTGTTTTGGTTTTTGTTGTGATCTGCATGCCTAATGATAATAGTAGTATTTTGTTTATATATATATATATATATATATATATATATATATATATATGCCTAATATTGGATCTGGACTTAATTACAATTCATGCCAATCCTCCTCTCGAAATAAACAAATTTGAATCCGATGAATTGAATTAACTTAAATAACCGTCTTTTATTGTCAAGTTAATTTCCACAAATTTCATTTTATTTGGGCTCTATATATGAAGGTTGGACTGGCAGCCACAAATTAATGCTAATCTATTACTACTAGTAAATTCTTGGATCATTAAATTTTATACTAAGATATTATTTATAAGAATTAGTATATTCTAGCTATATATTAGTAGAACTTTTAACAAGTTAAATTTAATTTCCATGGAGAGTATTAATTTCACGTTAATTAGAAACTGGATATAAATCTTTCGCTAATAATTAACTAGGAAAACTTAAGTCGTACTAGTCCTTGATATCTCTGTCACTCAGTACTGCTGCTAGGTGTATAATTAATTATATACAATGTTTGGGTGTTTACGGTTGATGAAAATTTAAATATTACTCCCTCTATTTTTAATATAAGTCGTTTTAGAAAAATATTTTATATTTTTATTCCTTAATATTCCCTCTATTTTTAAATAAGTGACGTTTTAGAAGAAAAAATTTATTCCAATTTATTTGTCGTTTACAATTTTTTAAGAGAATAAATTATTTATTTTCTTATATCACCTCTACGTACCTTCTAGTATTAATAGTTTTCAACTTTCTATAAAAAGATAGTAATAGAATTTCACATAAATTTTAATTATTAAATGATAGGGGCGACTGTTGGTTTTAATTTCAATGTATTATTATTTGATCAAAAGCTTATGAATTGAAATGAAGGAGAGAGAATAGAAAGGAAGATAAGGTGGTCACTGTTACCAAAAGGTTTGTGTGGTTACCAAATTTTGTCTCCGTCTTTCTCTCTCCCCTCCCCTTCTCCCGGCTAAATGTGTAAACGAACTGAATAGAGTCGAGTGTTGAACTATTTAAATTTGGTTTACAAAATTTATCGAGTATAATATAAAGTTTGATTGAGGCTCATTTTGCTACTGAGTCGAGCACGATTCCGAATCGAGTCCGAGCAGTTTGAACTTTTTGAACGAATATGATCCGAGTATCAATAGAAATTATAATTTAAAGAGGTTCGAGTAATTTATCAAACTTTAAAATTTATTCATATTTGACTCATTTATATTTCGAGTCGAATTCGAATCGAACTTTTAGTCGAACGAGTACGAATCGAGCCCGAACTGTTTGTTCATTCTACAGCCTTAGGTGCTGTTTGTTTACCTCTTAAGAGGTCTTAATAAACTACCTCTTATTTGCTAAGAAGGTAAATGTTGTTTGTTTTTTTTTTACATCTGAATGCCTCTAAATGGTTGAGATAGAAAACCAAATCTATATTATTCAGACATGCCTCTTAATGACTTTGTTATTTTTTAAACACAAATACCCCCTTCAATATTATCAATTTTCAATATTACCCTCTTCAAGAAAATTCTGTTCTAGAGAGAGAAAACAAAACCCTAACTCTCTCACTCTCTCTCCTTCTCAGATTCCCAATTCCAGGGACACTCGTTGGCTAAACGCATGGGAATCGGGGTGGTGGGGCGGGGATGGGGGAGGAGGGGAGGGGAGGGGTGGGGAGGCGAGGCGAGGTGGGGTGGGGCGGGGCGGGGCGGGGCGGGGAGGGGATGGGGGAAAAGGGGAGGACGTGGGTGGGGCCGGGGACAGGGAGGAGGGGGAGGGGGAGGTGGGAGGACAGAAGGAAGGAGGAGGTGGGTGGAGCAGAAGCAGGGGCGATGGAGGAGGGAGGAGGGAGGAGAGGAGGGAGGAGGTGGGTGGAGCAGAGGCAGGGGCAACGGAGGAGGGAGAAGAAAGAAGAAAGAAGGGTTAAAATAATAAAAATATTTTATTCAGACATTTTAAAAAAAATTATCAAATAATATTTTTTTATTCAGATATAATTCTATTTAGATACTCTATATTATTCAGATGTTTAAACTATTCAGATCTTAATAACTAATCTTATCAAACACAACCTTACTCCCGGCTGTGTAGTCTCTCTCTCACTGTCAGTTTCTTTGGAGAGAGAAAAGCTTGTGTGAGTTTTTGTAGGTGGAAGGAACGATTCATATGGGATGGGGATGGGCCTTGTTTGGCGGAATTTTATTTTTGTCTCTCTTTATCTGGTTTTAGAGGGAGAGAATTAGGGGGACAGAAATGAAAATTAAATAAATGAAACTTTTTTTATATATAAAAAAAATCAAACTTAAAAAATCAGTATGTACTCGTTAAAAAATTTGTGCAAAGCAATGCCAAATTTTATTTGTATATTTATTTCTTTTAATTTCAAAATTTAAATTCCATACATATAAAAGTAATTTAATTATATATATATAGAGGAGACTGTTATTTTTTATTTTAAAAAGAAAAAAAATTGATATTTCTACAATATCTCACTCACATTAATTTGGATCCTATTTATTATCTAGAATTTTGTTAAAATATCAATTTCCTATGTATGTAATGTAAAAAGATTATGTGTAAAAATATCAAAATCCAATTCATTTGAGTTAATGATTTTCAAACTGGGGGCGCAGATAACAGTAATTTTTTGGGAGGAAATGTACGTGCAGGAATATGATTATGGGAGGAAAGTTGGATTGCGATAAATGTGAAAGTTTATGCAATAAGATACTCCATCCGTTCTTAAAATATTATCGTTTTAAGAAGTAATTTTTGTTTCAAAAAAATTGTCGTTTTGAGTTTATCAATACACATTAGCTATTTTTTTCTTACTTTAACCTTATTTAAAGTTTTTTCCTATTTAAAGCTTTCTTCCCTTCCCAATGATTCTTATTCAATTCAATGCTATAATCCAAGTAATAATTGGTTGAATAAGAAGTAATTAGTTGAATTGAATAACAAATTATTGGGAAGATAATAATTAGTTGAGACAATTAATAAGGGTAGTATACTATTTTCGCTAGGTATTAATTATATTCCTTAATCTATGTGCATTAACATTAAATGATAATTTTTTTAGGAACAGAGAGAGAGAGAGGAGTAGTATAATATCTTGGGGAAAAATAACAATTTGTTAGAAGAATTAAGTTTTTTATTTAGCATTAACATTCCTATATGTAATTGGCTAGGTGCTAGCTAGTGTTATTAAATGTTGATTATAAAGTACAATCTCACAAATCTTGTTTAGGTGTGCACCAATTTACTTAATTAATGATGTAAATATATATATCAGCGCCTTAATAAAAGGATTTTTTTTACATAAATATATGATATTTTTACAAGATTATCTTAATAAATGTGACCCATATTTATGCAGGTAAGAGATCTTGGTGGAAAATTAATATATCCACATATCAATTTTTTAAATAAAAGATATGGAATTGATATTTTCACATATATATGAATTGTAAATAGGCCCCAAACAAACTTGCATAAAAAGAATTTGTGACAATATCAAATTTTTTTATGATGAACCCAAATACATACATACATTGTAGTATAAATACACATACACAGTGAGACAATAAAGCATAGTGCAATCAGTCGGTTTTGACTTGAGAAAAAGAATGGCTAGCTTTTTCGTGTTAAAATCTCTTTTCATTCTCTTTATCGTTGCCTCTACCATTCAAGTTTCAACGGTATGTACGTGCTAATTAAATTAATCTCTCCAATTTATTTTGTTAAACTTGTTCTATATTATTATTAGTCTAACCAACCATGTTTGTGTATTAATCGATCAGGCTGGACCATACTCTTGCACTGTAGAACGTAAGCAAATTAAATTAAATTTTTATTATTGTTTTAATTAATTTTCACCCCTCAATTAAATGATTATTTTGCACTAATTACTTTATGATTACATGATTGTAGAATGTCCACAGAAATGCTCAGGCAGATGTTCGGCAACACATCACCCAGGAAATTGTATGGATACGTGCAACGATTGTTGTAGAAGATGTCTTGAAGTCCCACACGGGTACATCCGGAAACAAAGAATTAACCCCATGCTATAGCAATATAAAGACAAAAGTATGGTCAACCCAAGTGCCCTTAGATTTGAATTCCATAAACATGATCTGCATGTATTCTTGTTTAATTATATCATCCAATTTCTCTATTAATCAGTTGATTAAATAAATCTTAGTCTATTAATCTCATCCAATCTATGAATTAATTGATATACGTCGCAGTCGTAATTCGGCAAAAAAAAAATTCACAATACGTAGCAAAACTCAAACCTATATATCATTTTTAGAAGAAATTTGATCTACTCATCACAAGTGCCAGTCAGTTAGATTTATGAAATATGAAGTGTACATTCACAAGAAGAAACAAGTTCAAATAATTGATATATGCATACTTAATTTAATTTGATAATTACACTCTCCATTACAAAAAATAACAAGTTTATCATCAATAAGGCAGACCAAATCACTACGTACCATCTAACTATGTTACTCATGAGCTTATTACACGGGATAATTAAAAATCAAAACATAATTTGATTTTACAAATATGATTGTTTACAACAAATAAATAAAAAACACTTGCTGAAATTTATTATTTCTACCATTTTTAGAGTTTATATTTTTGTTAACGGGTAAATAAATATACCCAATTCGATATGGACCATATAAATTATGCTGACATTGAGGATGGATGCAAATGATTATTTTTTTGTAACATACTCCATTATTAATCCATGTGTAATATACCCAATTCCATTATTTTTTTTATAACATTAGTTTAATCCATGTGCAAAAATCTTAAATAACACTTATTTAGGAACGGAGAGAGTATAAGTCATTTGAGAATTTCAAGTAAACATTAATTGCTTAGTTTTCAATATTATCCGAAGTATTAAATGTAACTTTGGTTCTCTCACTATTTTCTGTCCAATAAATAACAATTTCTTTTTCTAAAACAAGGGCAATATATAGACAATTGATATTATATTTAATGTTATACAATAATTTTCTTAATACTTGTACACAATTTTAAACGACTTAAAAACGAGAGAGAGTACTATGAAGAAACAATTAACTTATGCATGCCGCATGGCAGCCATATTATTTTATTTGAAGACATGTAAATTTACACTACATAGGAAGGCAGCAAAAGCCAGTCCTTTAATTTGCAGTCATACACACACATATATTAACATCAACAAACTCGTACTTCTCATAACGTGCTAAACATACGTTGTGAAACTCGATGGAGTCACATTATTACCAATTTTACACAAACACTTCATTTTCCCATGCATTATATATATATATTATATATATATATATATATATACAACTAGCTTAATTTAGAGTAATTTGAATTTAGTGCAGTTGATCTTTTTAGGAAATTAATTGGACAAGTTTAATATAAAAATAAATTGCATGTACATAGCACAAAAGTGCAACGCTGGCTTGTACTTTTGTGCTATATGAATACAACTCATTTTTTTTTTATATTGAGCTTATTAATTTTATAAAATCTCAACTTCATTAAAAACAAATCTACTCTGCAGATTAGCAATCTAGCGCTAGTACTCCACACACACACGCATATATATATATATATATATATATATATATATATATATGTATGTATGTATATGTATATATTTATGGATGGGATCCTCCAGGACGGTCGTTATTAGATCTATGCTTGTGTACAGATCCAGAAGATGTTCCCGAATCACCTTTCCTCTCTCGCTCTCATCATCATCGTCACGATCTAGCTCAACACCCACCTGCTTATTATTAATAATAGTAGGAGTATTATTATTATTTTCATGAGCAGCTGATCCTCCTAATTTGTTCCCACTACTATTTATACCCTTACAAACATAATTCCCATCATCTCTTTGAAGAAGAAGAAGCCTGCGATTTACTGCGTTGGTTTCAAAAGTTACCGAAATCAGCACCAACATTATTAACATGAAGACCTTCATGATCATTAAAATCTTTGTTAAGTCCTTCCCTGATGAACATGCATAAATTTATTAATTAATTTTCCACGAATATATACTAAATTAAATTAAGCATGCATATACACTACTAGTGCATGCCCTATAAAACAAGTAATTAATTAAGACAATACCAACATATATATATTATATATATATATATATATATATATATATATTATATATTTATGTACGTGTGTGGAAAGTATATATGTGCTTATTGATTAAGAGCTAGGGTTAGAGCGCTTACCTATTTCTTCGGTTTAATATAGAAAATCGGTCGATGAAAGTATGAAATTTTAGTGGCTAATTTATAAAGGTAAATTTTGTTACTATTTCTGGAATTAATCGAGGAGTGGAAGGCAAGATAATTAAAAATGTGATCAGTAAAAGTAAGATTAAAAGGAGGCCACAGAAGGAACCTGTGACGTGTACAAGTAGTCATCAAACAAGTTGTGATACCCCCTGTAACAAGTAATCATGATTAAGATAATTCTCAAAGAATAATTTTATCCACTTATTCAATAATTCAGTAAATAAAGTTGGAGTATGTATCCATGTTAGGGTTCATCAGTGGGTGGATATATATACCGCAATATTTAGTTAGTTTCCAAATTAAAACAATTACTAACAGAATTTTCACTATAGCTACTAGCTATGTTCTTTTCCCTTGGACAGAGCTACTCATGTTTACTATAGCCGGAGGTTAATTAATAATTAATTCTCTCAATCAGAATTTTGAATAGAAAATTTGTTTCAGGGATATAAGAGATCTTATAAATTTGTTCGAGAGTATTTTAGGAATTATGGCAGCGTAGGTAGAAGAATATTCTAGGAATTACATTTAATTAACCGTACAAATTAAATATTAATTTCATCTCTCAGATTCATTAAGGGTACACTTAGCACTTGAAATATACAAAGAAAAAAAATGTGCTGGAAACAAAATGTAAAAAAGTAAAAAGATGATTAATTTAATAAAGAAAATCAGATTATCTGTATATAGATTTTTTAAAAGTAAAATAATATAAAAACAATATTAAAATATAGGCCCAATAAATTTTTAGATTTCATTTCTTTTTTCCAGCTTTCCAAGTTAATTATAATTATAACCTAAGAAAACATATACATTAAATGTTCCTCCCCCCTCCCAGCTCTCTCTCTCTCTCTCTTATATATGAGACGTACATTTTGATTTTTAAAGTTAATTTAAAATTTTAATCAATGTGATTAATTTAAATTTAAAAATTAATAAATGATGTAATTAATTATATATTTTTAATATTTACAATAATTATAATTGTATTGACTTAAATAAATAAATAATTCATTATATTTATCAATTTTGAATTATATTTTAAATTAACTTTAATAAGTCAAAGTAACCCTTATATTTATAACCGATCGACTACTTTAGCAAACAAAATGGATTGTGTTTCAATATTGGAAGGTAGTGTTTACCCATTAATGATACAGCAGTAAGGCAAATTATTTTCACCTAGAAAATGATTATGAATGATACTCCACTCATTAGAATCACAACAATATTACAGTTTTTACTTAATTTTCCGAACAAGAAATGAGTGCATGCGGTAAAAGTTAACAATAATACAGTTTTTACTTGCAAACGTAACGCGCATGTACTGCCGAAAGCTAATATAATCTTCGTTCTTAGAAACAACTGAAAGAAAAAAAAATATTTAAAAGAATATATATATATATATATATTATATATATATATATATATAGTCTGACTCTCTCCAGCGAACTGGAGGGAGCGAACTAAGAGTGAGCCGGCTATAGTGACGGCTTTTTTTCCGTCACTATAGCATAAAAAACAGACTTTCTATGCTATAGCGACGGAAAAAAAACCGTCGCTATAGCCGGTTCATTCTTAATTCGTTGGAAAAAACGGACTATATGTATATATATCAAGTCTGAAATAAATATATCAACAGTATTGGTACCTTCTAATCTTCTATGCACCAACATCCGCACCAATACAAGATTAAGCATGTATCGGGGGATCTAGGAAACTGGTTTAGCTAAAGAAATATATATATATATATATATATATATATATAAATATATATATATATATATTATATATATAAAAGAAAAGTATTGATCAATGAATTTAAACGAAGACATACTATATGTATTACAAAATTAAGTAAGCAAATAATTATTTTTTGTATTATCCTTATCTAACTGGGTTACGCAAGTAACTCTAGACAATATTTATTGACAAAAATACTTTTTCAGACACTTATAGTTATTAAATAAAATGGGATTTTTTTATTCCCACCATGCATGTAATTATATATATATATATATATATATATTATATATATATATATATATATGTTTCGACCATACTCTGATAAAAATTATAGTGATGAAGAAAGAAAAATGGTTAAGTAGAAAAGTAAGCGAAAGTTAATATATTGTGGTACTTTTTAGATAATTTTCAATATTTATCATTATATTAATGAAAATTAAATAAATTTTTATTATTTTTAAATTTATAAGTGTCTCAATATAATTTTTAAAAAGTCAATAATACTCTTATATTTTAAAAAGAAAAGAGTATAATCTTGTGCCTATTTTATGTTGAGGCTAATAATGTAATTAGGCATTAATTTGATTTGATTTGGTTGTGAGAGTATAATGGACTCTCCAAGTCTCCACAAATTCTACTGTAGAGTTTGTAATGAAATAAGTTGATTTCTTCCCTCAAATTCTCCCTCTTGTTTCTCTCTGATCATATGTTCTTCTTTCTCCGTTCTTATTCCTAAAATCAACTCACTCATATGCACTAACATGGAAAACATATATATTACCAAAATGAATTCATTCCAGGCTTGAAGGAAGCAAATATAGATATATAGGATATTTCATTCTCTCTCCGATCTTGTCTATATATATGAAAAACACATGTATTATATACGAACATAAAATACAGTACTATATATATATATATATATATATATTATATATATATATATATATATAAATCCAGCTATGAAAAATATAATGTATATATGTAGGAATTAGTAAGACATTAGTTTCATTAGTGTACTACTCGATGTCTTTCATATCTCTCTCTGCGGACTTATTAATTAATTTAATACACTCTTGGGTGTTTGGGTTGATGAAAAATTTCAGAGTATATACTTTCTTCAGTTTACCAAAAGAGTTTTATTTGACTTTGATCTTAGTTAACATGCTGAAATTTATTTTATATTTCAAACTAACAAATTTGTAATTAATGTTAATACTTGTTAAGTTGTCTACAATACTATATACCGATAACCTATTGCTTAAAAGAGAAATTAAATAAATTCACATAAATTCTAAAATTTAAAATTTCACAAATTGAATAGTCTAAAAAAACGAGTAAAACTATATATTTTGGGAAACATATGGAGTATGAAAGAAGCAACTACAACCACCATTTTATTTCACTTAAAGATACATAGGTACGTAAAATACAGCTGTGCATGGGAAGGCGGCAACTGATAATTCACCAATACATATATATACGTACAGAGCATCAACAAATACACCACTTTTACACAAGTAGTAGGAGTAGGGTGGTTTAATATATATATATATATATATATATATGAGAATTCCTCTTAACAAGTAAGCCAACTCAACCAACCCGACGAGAGCCGGTTGCTCTCCGATCGTATATAGTTATATTCAATGGCTGATTTATTACTTCGTAACCTCAGTTTAGGCTGTCGTGTGAGTCTAAAGCAAGCACACCAATATGTGCCAGGCGAAGTGGTGAGCTACTGTAGGCATACTATATATATATATATATATATATATATATATATATATATATATATATATATATATATATATATATATATATATAAAGGTTGCTAGGTAGCTAGCTCTAGTGGGTAGCTAGGTATATATTATGGTGTGGTTGATCGTTGGTTGGGGCGATCGGGGGTATTAGTAGGGTGGGGAGGTCTACTATATGATCCGGAATCAAGTTGGCCCTGAATCGGGTTCTTATCATCTTCATGATGATCTCCTCTTTTATTCTGCTCTGTATTTATAATAATACTATTCTTTTTATCGTTAACACGGCCAACGTTCATCTTTCGACCACCATAATAATTATAATTATTTGCATGATGATCACTAATTAGAAGCTCCCGCCTTTCTGTTTCTGCGCTGTTGGTTTCAAAACTACTTGCCAAAATCAGGACCCAGACTATTAACAAGTCCTTCATCATTAAATCTCTGTCCCCGACCTCCTGATTACATAAAATTTATAAATTAACCATAGTGCATACATGCCCTCTAAAACAATTTATTAAGTACTATATATATACATATATATATATATATATATATATATATATATATATATATATATGTCCGTATGTATATATATGTCTGAAAAGTACATGCTTATTAATTATGAATTAGGTTGGAATGCATACCTAGTTTCTTCCTTGAATAAAGCCGATGTAATTAAGCATCAGGATTCTACTGGTTATTTTATAGAGGTAATATATGTTACTGTTTCTTTCTTGATTAATTAATGAATGGGAGGCCAAAAGAAAACTGTTGCCAGCACTAATTAAATTAAAATAAGTGCTGAAATTAAAAATGAATAAACAAACAAATAAATAAATAAAAAGGGGATATATTCAAGGAATTCTTTTACCATGTTATTCAATTATCCAATTAAGTATTTCCATTTTAGGTTTCATATATATATATATATAGTGGGTGCATATATATAGGCAATTAATATTTAATTAATTTCAAAACTAAAATAATTGCCTGGCATTGTTTTCTCACTGCAGCTAGGTAACTAATTTATTTAAAGAATTAATATTTTCACAAGTAATTAATTTTGATAGTTTCACACTATTCTTCTTACCTAAATAGTAAATGGAACTCATATTCACAAGTAAAATATTATGAAAATATCAAAAAAATTGTAGAAATAACAATCTTCTTTATTTTGGACAAAGCTAGCTTTAGATAGAGATTATCACAATCATACGAGTTTGAAGAAATCTAGTTTAAGCTTAGCTTATAAGATTATTTTTGAAAGTTCAAAAAATGGTCGCACAATCCATAATATGATAATGGATATCTAAAATGACTTGTTTCTTTACACAACATTTCCTAAAGAAAATCTCAAAGACCTAAGAGAAAATGACTTATTTTACCTAAGAGAAAATCTCAATCCATAATATGTTTCTTTACACAACATATCTAAAATGACTTATTTTAATTTTCATTTTCTCTCCCTTTACCTAAGAGAAAAGTAGAATACAAAAATATTAATTCATGATAGACTGTACGTGTTGGAGGAATTTTTAAACGGAAGATCAGATGAGAAAAGCTAAGAAAATGGTAGAGAAATAATGACTTCACATACTTTCCAAATCCATCTTCTTATTTTTTTCAGGAGAAAAATTTGGACAAAATTTAATTTTTTAAAAAACTACATGACATCCCATGCTTAAATTATCTCCTAAATAAACACCTACACACACCCATCTTTTCATTTTTCTCTCATAAAATAACACTAGCTCCTTTCTTTTTTTGACAAAGAAAGTGTGACAAATCCATGACAGCGTAAATTGTTTATGCTTCTTTTTTTTCACGTTAAATCTTTCACTAAGATAAACTTTATTTAATTCAACTTGGAATTAGTCCTATAAATATTTTTCATCTTTTGTAATAGATCACAATTCAGTCAAATAGCATGGAGTGCTTGATTAAAAAAGAGAGTCTAATTTTAATCTCTATCTGTTGCTATATATTTAATTTATATGCACTCTTTGGTTGATTAGTGTTGATCATGAAAATGATGAAAAGTTTCAACGTATGAAGAATTAAGCAACCTATGGTAGCCATATTATTTCATTTGATATATAGATGATAATTAGATATATATTTATTCAGAACATCAATAAACAAACAAACCCTCCATCATGAGTCGTATTATTACGTACATAATTAGTAGGTGGGTAGGTAGGAGTATTTCGATGAAGTCACCATGCATGGCTATATATATATATATATAGTCCAAATTATTGGCTTGAATTATTGATGGGGGTCTCTAGGGCGCTCATTATTTCTATAGGTGTGGTGAGATCCACCATATGATCCCGAATCATGTGCTCTACCGTGATTACTCCAATTACCATCTCCATCATCATCATCATCAGCTCCTCCTAATTTGTTCTCGCTAATACTTTTACTCTTCCCACCTACATTATTTGCATCATATTCTTCGCTTAGAACAATTAGCTTGCGCCTTTCTGCAGTGGTTTCCACACTTCCCAAAATCACCACCAACACTACTATTAACATCAAGCTCTTCATCATCCAATTTCTGTACATAACAAATTAAACTCCCGTCAGTAAATCAACTTTATATATATATATATATATATATATATATATATATATATATATATATATACGGTCCATCTCTTCAGCGAACCATACCAAAAACGGACTATAATCTGTTCCTATAGTATAAAAAATCGATTTTCTATATTATAGCGACGGACAAAACCGTCGCTATAGCCGATTAATTTTAAAAAAAATGAACTTTATATATATAACATGGTGTGAATCATGAAGATTGAAGAGTATATTTGTTCTTATTGATTAAGAATTAGGGTTAGAGTGCTTACCGGTTTCTTTCCTTCCTTCAATAAACTCGATCGACGAATGGAGATTTATCAAGTGCCTATTTTATAATGGTTAAATATGTTACTATTCCTGGTCCAGTCAATGAGTGGCGGTAGGCGCGCAAGATAAATAAATGTGCTCAGCACTTATAAAATTAAAGCAAGGAACTTGTGATGTAGTAGTAGTCAGCAAATAAGTCATAACGTTTAAGAAAATTTTGAAGGAGTAGTTTTTACCCCCTTAGTCAATTATTCAATATGAATAATGCGTTCATTAATTAGTGGTGCCTATATATACCGCAATATTTAATTAATTTCAAAACTATAATGATTATATAACAGTCTTTTCCCTATATCGATCTAGCTTTTAATTTTTGTGCGTGCGGGCAAAGCTAGCCATGATGATTGAAACTGATTATTTTCACGATCGAATATTAATAATTGATTCCTTTTTAAAATATATCAAGAATTTTAATAAATTTAATTTGTTTGAGAGTATTTTTTGAAGTTTAGAAAAATTATTTAACGACCGTACAATCTTTAAAATAATATCATAGTGACCATCTAAGTTCTCTATCTGGCCTCTGTTGGAATTTTCTAGTATTCGTCCTAATTAATTCTCTTCGCATAGTGATAAGCGCACTTGGTTAATTTGAAAGGGATAATGATTATCGATTTAATTTGTAATTGTGCATGGGAAATTTATAGTTCTCTAAAGGGGGCGAAGATGGATTATATATGGCAGGGCAGCTAGAAGAATATTAGTACTATTTAATACTAATGTTATGTAATTGTATGTCAAGAAATCAAGGACAATTAATGCATGTAGGCACACGACATATCTGCTATATAAATTAAACAAGCACAAACACACATGCTATATAGGAGTATATACATATATATCGATACTACAACTTTCTTGATACGTACGTAAGTACAAACTTCGATTATTGCTTAATTTTTAAGCACCACCATATATTTTAATTAATCACACATTAATCTTATTTAATTTATCAGATTTATTTAACACCATTATAGAATATTATTGGACTTTAACTGAGTCGATCTATTGCTTAGAACAATCAGATCGAGCAACGCATGGGAAAAAACGGTGAGTATCAGGGGATGATCCGGACTGACCACGTCCAAAATTACCATAACTATTATTCTCGTCATCTTCAGTACTATTTTTCGGAACTTCGGCCCCGCTGGTTTTGCTAGTCTGATCACTTTCTTTGTTTCCAGCAACACTACCCTTATCCTGATCACCACCACTACCAATGTTAACCTTTCGGCCTAAACTATTTGCATCACTTAAAAGCCGGCCACGCTCTCCTAACGGCAGCCAGTTTTTCCCATGGGCTTCTTCCATAGTTACAAAGATGAACACCATTGCCAGAAAGAGTGTTAGGAGAATCTTCATGATCAAGCAATACGTACGTTTTCTGTTAACCCTGAAAATAAATTTAGTTGTGGAAAAAGTTAGTAAAATATTCTAAGTAGAATTAATGAATAGGTCACACGTACGCATGCAATAAAAAAGAGTTTAATTAACTACGTACTTACAACAATTTTTTTGGTTGGAAATTTTTGGTGAATATACGAATATGGTAAGACTGCATTATATACAATAATACAAATGAAGTTGGTTACACTATTTGAAATAATTAGTGGGAAGGGAAACTAGAGATGTGATTAATAACCAGAACGCACGTAGTACTTGTAGTTCTATTTGGGGTAAGTTGTAAGCCACTAGGCCCACTACAAACAAGTAATCATGTTGAACAGTGATAATTGAGGAATTTCTTAACGACTTTCCATAAATTTAAATTTAAACTTTGATGATGTTTCCATTTTAGGATCCAATATATAATGGATTATATTGCTAGCAAAAGTCAATACTATAGATTCGCTACCGAAATAATTACAAAGACCATTAAAAGGATGGGACGTGTTAGGGGTTATAAATTTTTGATCTTAAGAAATACTTCAAATGAACTATCACCACAATATTGATTAGATAAATCTTATATATATGATTAATTATGTTATAAATCGTCATTAAATGTTCAACGTCAAATCATTTGAGTTCAAAAATTTAAAATTCCTAACATTAATCTAAAAAAAATCATTTTCTTATAGATAGGTACTATTCACTTCATTAAATATAGTGGATTGTTGCAAGAATTAGTGAAGGCTTAGCTTGTGTAGTAAGAATTCTAGAAAATTTCTTTGATCAGGTATTACAAAAATAGTTTAGATGTTAGAAAATATTTTAGATTAATTATAAATCAAACCTTTACTCCTCTCCTAATTGACGTGGGTAAAAATAATTTATCAATGGTGAGTTGTCATGTGTTATTTTTAAATACGAAGTATTTTAGAAGTATATTAAATCTAATAAAAGATAGAATTTTCATGAAGTTTAACCAATTAAGGATTGACAATCTCAAGTCAATTAAGATTCTAATTTTCAACTCTCGAATAAGAGGACTCTCATACTATAAGTATAAATAAGGAATGTTCTAGTATATTCAAGGTACGCTATTTACTTTGAGAATAATTTTTTACCTCCATATCAGTGTTCTGACTTAAGCATCGGAGAGTCCTCCCAGAACTCCGATCCCAACTTCGGTAGACTTTTAATTTTACAGGTTTTCCGGCAAAGTTAAGTCGGTCATGTGGCTGTCAAAGTTCATAGGTTGCCCAAAACTATAATTTTGAGCAGTTGATTGACGTATTAGATTTGCACCGTATGTGGGAAATGAACAAAAAATTATCTTTTTATCACAATCCAGAGAATCAACATGGTGAATACTCGCGCTTCGGCACGAGGTCACAACCTTTCACCTCCACCATTCATCCAGGATATATTTTATGAATGAGCCTCTCCCAAAAGGCTTCAACATGCCCCATATTGATAAGTATAATGGAATAGGTGATCCCGCGAATCATATACTTAACTTTGATGCACTTTTGTTGCTACATAATGTCTCAGATATTATAAAGTGTAAATATTTTCCATAAACCTTGAAGGGTCCAGCCAAAACTTAGAGTAATGAATCCCTGATGGACTATTTAAATCGATTTACGAAGGAGGCACTAAGTTCCTAACTTGGATCAATCAATCATAGTAGTGTGGTGACCCTTGTCAAATGGAACAACAAATGAACATCTGTGGGTGTCCTTAACTAGCAAAGAATCCTCCGAAGACCATGTCGGAGCTTTAAAAGAAATCAGGAAAATACATAAATGTCGAGGATATTAATTGTTCAACCAAAAAGCAGTGATGACAAAAAAAGAAAAAATGATGAGTTTAGAAATAGGGACAATAATAATGAAAAAAGATTAAGAAGTCTTTTACACTCCCATACCTAAGGTGCCTCACACCAACACAAACCAACTACTCATTTAGGGTTATTTGTGGTTAACACTAAGGAGCAGTACTGCTTTAACCTCTATGGCCATCGAGACCCATAATTAAGGTCATGAAGGTCTAGAATCAAGACCATAAAAGCACATAATTGAGGTCAAATATGGAGGCTAGAATCTAAGTCATGAAACCCAGAATTAAGGCCCTGGAGACCCAAAATCAAGGTCATGAAATCCAGAAATAAGACCCTAGAGACCTAAAATCAAGGTTATGAAACCCAGAATCAAGGCCATGGAGCCCAAAATTAAGGTCATGGAAGGCTAGACTCAGACCTATGGAGTCCAAAAATTAAGGTCACAGAGATCATAATTAATGTCATTTTGACCAACAATTAAGGTCATGGAGGCCAAGAATTATGGTCATGAAGCTCATAATTAAGGGCATTTAGATCATAATTAAGGCCATGAAAGCCCATAATCAAGGCATTGGAACTGAGAATCAAGGTCATATAGGCCCAAAAATAAGGTTTTGGAGCACAGAATCAAGGTAATGAAGGTCCGCAATTAAGATCATGGAGCCAAGAGTTATGGCCATAAAGCCCAAAATTAGCGCCACGGGCGCCAGGTATTAAGGTTATGGAGGCCAGAAATTAGCGTGATTAGCACAAAAAAAACAACGCATGAAAAAAACTCTATTATTATTTAATTACTATATTTTTAAATGAGTATGAGGCAAATGGTGTCGGTGAAAATAACTCACCAATTATCACATTATTTCTAAATCCCTGTTAATGAAGGGCAATATAATAATTTTGCTCGCGAAGTATTTTAAAAGTATATTAAATCTAATAAAGGAGACGTTTAACCAACTAAGGATCGACAACATGGAAGGTCTCTAAAGTCAATTAAAATTCTAATTCCTAATTACTGAAGGAGAGTACTCTATAGGGGATGCTTCAACACATTCAAGATACACTATTTTTTGGTGAATTTAAGGCGGTCAAAATCAAAGTTTGTGGGTTGACTAAAACTCTAATTTGAAAAGTTAGTAATTGACGCATCACTCACTACAAGAAAATCGGTTAATTCCGACGGAATTAAGTTCGACGAAAATATTATGTCGAAGATAGTATTGTTCCAACGGATTATTCAGTCGAACATAATTTAGTCGAAAATACATGATTAATTTCGACAGATGTACGTCGGAAATAGATGGAGCCCCTTAGCGCCTAAGTTCGCGCCAACGCCAACCTTATATTCGACGGAATATAAGTCGAAGATACGTTAATTACGACGGATCTAAGTTCGACGGCAATTCCGTCGAAAATAAGTTTTAAAACGTAATCAGATCGTTTTCTCCCCAACCGCTTCTCATTCTCTCATTATCCCATTTTATTCTCTGTCACTCTCACTGTTCTGGTCTCATTTCTCTCTCAGTGCTCTCATTATTGACCTTTTTTCTACTTCAGTGATTAACCTTTCAATTTTTCAATCAGGTCATTAAACTATCAAACTTTTTTTCCCATTTTGGCTCAATTGAATCTGTCACGTCATGAATCGATAATGTGGCTTGAGCACGTGACATGTAAAATTAAGCTGATGTGTTAAAAGAACACTCAACTTAAATTATATATTTTTTTCTTTTGTTGACCCTTTTATTTTATTTCGGAACTAAAGTTTGCGCAAGACAAGTATAGATATATGTTATTAAAAATTTGTAATTGAAACAATTATTTTAAAATATTTTATGATTTTTCGAGAGCATTAAATATTCTAAGTAAACATTAATATTTGAAGGAAAAAAAGAAAAATAAATGGAATTATCATTTGAAATGGATGGAGTTTTTATTTTGTAGAATTTTTTTTATGGCATGTGTTATGACTATTGAAATCTTATATCACCTTGAGGAGAAAAATAAAAATCAGATTACTTAATTATTATGCGTTACTATTACGAGTCCTTCATTCCTTCTCTATCTAGTGACAGCATATCACTGACACAATAAAAATCTTACAAAATGTTTATTAACATCAAGAAATTAAGGTATTCGATCAATTGATAATGTCTTTTTCTGTCTTTTTAATATTAGTACCCCCCTACAACCTCTGTTTCCTAAAAATGAGTGTCACTATTTTGTTCCAACAAAAAAAAATAATCCTATTTCTTTGATATTGCTACTAGAAAATGATATAATGTCCAGGAGTTTATTATCATAATTACGTTATCATTGTCATTATTATAAAATTAAACACATGGATAAATATAGAACAAAAATATATTTTTATTTTTTAAAATTTTATTTATGAAACTCTTTTTTTTTTTTGAACAGATGTAGTAATACTTTGTGTAAATCTTCTCACCCAAATTTTATTTCAATTATTTGTTTTTTTATTTGTGTAAATTATGTTCCAGTTTAGTTCATTTAATTACTTCACAAATTTAAATTTCTGAGTTTCAAGTTTCAACCTCGAGCCCATCGGTATTAGTTATCTAAGCTTAGTTTGGGTCCAATTAGACCTGGGAATAAAAAGGCATTATGCTCCCAATTGATCGAACGGTCAGAAATTTATGTAGTTTGTTTACTGTGAAGCTTGATCAACCTATCTATACCATGTATTGAGATTAAAATACACTTTGAACCCTAAATTTTATAGTCATGTTGACCTTTGCACCTGAAATTCTAAATGTGCCCACTTGCACCCTAAAGTTTAATTTGTATAACATAAAACACACTCCGTACTCTCAACCGGTTAAAAATGATTTGAAGTTCAGGTTAATATATGATTAATACTTTAAAAATAATACATTAAAAGTATAAGTAAAAAAATTAAATTAACATCACTCATTCTTTCTTCACTTTTATTCATCTTTTTCATTTTAACCCCAAACGCACAACAAACATTTACTCTTCATCAACCCTAATTTCTAAAATTAACACCCAAATGTTAACCACTTCACTTTCTCTCTCTTATTTTCTTCATCTTCATCACCATTGATACATCTTCTTTCTTTTTAATCACTATTACATCTCCTTCACCCTTTCATTCAATAAAAGTAGAGAGATATGCATGATTAGAGATAGAAAATAAAATTTCATCTCCTCCTCTCTTTCATCCCACAATATAGAGAAAAGTAAAGAGAGAAAATAAATCTTGATGTTTCTTTACAAATTGAACTTCCACAAATACCTTAAATCTTCAATTAATTTTGATATCTAGCTATAACTCCAATTTCTAATTAATCTTCTTCAGAACAATAATCTTAAACCTAAAATCTAACCCCAAAATAGATTTTATTGATGTTTTAGTTAATAAGGTGAGAAATTTTTAGATCAATTTGGGGTTGGTGTGGGTTAAGATTTTACTCATTGATAGTTAAAATCGACTTGGATGAATTTTTTTTATCGAGGATGAAACAATGAATTGAAGTCATAATCAATTGATTATGTTGCTGCTCTGTAAACATCATGTTGCTAACCATGACTGATGAAGATGAACTGAATAAAGAGAAAGAAGGAGAGAGAGAAGGGTGGTGGTGGTAGGTTTAATTAATTTTTATTTTCATTTATTAGTTTTAATATTATTATATTATATTTGTTAATAGTTTACTTATTTTATCCTTAAAAAAATAGAGCAAACTGAACTCTCAATCATTTTTGACCGGTTGAGAGTTTGGAGGGTATTTTTTGTTATGCAAATTAAACATCATGGTACAAGTAGACACATTTAGAAGTTTAGGATGCAAATCTCAACATACCTGTAAAATTTAGGATCCAAAGTGCATTTTAGTCCATGTACAGTAAAACCCCTATTTAGGAGAATACTCTATATAAGAATAACCTTTACAATATTATAAAAAAATTTGGTCCTAATTTGGGCCAGTTATAAATAGAAATAACCTCTAAATTGTAATATGTTATATACTTTTTAAGTACCGTATTAAGAAACTATACCTCTATATAGTAATAATTTCATATATATATGTGACGCCCCCAAAATTAGGTATACATCACTCATCTTGGGTCGTCAGATACATAGTACAGAATACAAATACAACTTACTAATACAACTGTCGTGTACAATACGACAAAACATAAACTGTGAGTTTGAATACAAATATTATCTTCTAGAGAGTATTCATACTCAAAAGGAGTCCTCATTACATTTATTAACACACCATTACATAGAATAGTGAGGACTACTAACTAATACTATCATTCGGACCATCACTCCGTTCCCCGACTTGCCCCAGCTACGTTCTCATTTCCTGAAGAGAACAGTGAAAGAAAGGGTGAGCTCAACTAGCCCAGTAAGAAATATTATGACTAAGATAATGCAGAATAAATTATCATTAGCCTTCAACAATGTTAAACTGATAAAATATAATAGACATCAAGTTTAACTGCAGCGGAACAAGCAATCCATTAAAAGAGTCAAGTAGAAAATAAACTCTACTATCTTTTATGATTTAAAAGGTTTTTCAACACTGTGATCGCTGAGACTCAGCTTAATAAAATAATCCACATCATCGAATCACCCCTGCACTACGGCCAAGGATATTCGTGTATTCATTAATGGTCATGATCATGCCAACAACTGTCCATCAATGCACTACGGGCCAATGAGGACTTTTACCACATCATTTGTAACATTACGGTCATGATTATACCGAATAATCCCTGGTCATAATCATACCAAGTCCATCTATGCACTACAGGCCACAGATGACTTTCAACATTTTATAAACATGAGGATGATGACAATGATATAAGAATTCAATAAAACAAGTTCAAGAATTAATTTATCCAAGAATTAACAACGTCCAAATTGTCAACATGATACTGCTTTGTGGAGTAAAATTCAAGAATGCTTAGAAGAATATTTTCATGAAAAGATACTGGATGAACCGCAATTATCAAGGATATTCCACTAATTTCATGGAGTATAGAAGTCAAAACTTAACCAACTGAGTATAATAAAGAATGGAATAACAAAAGAAATCACCATGCATGCGATAGACCGCACAGACAGGTTATTCCAACAGAATAATAAATAATGGAACCAGGTCCGGCGTAAACGCACAGACAGGATATTCCGACAGAATAATAAATAATAGAACCAGGTCCGGTGTAAAACACACAGACAGGATGTTCCAACAGAATAATAATAAAGACGGAACCAGGTCCGGTGTAAAACACACAGACAGGATGTTCCAACAGAATAATAATAAAGACGGAACCAGGTCCGGTGTAAAACACACAGACAGGATGTTCCAACAGAATAATAGAAGAATGTCACCAAGTATAGGGTAGACCGCGTATACAGGTTATTCCAACAGAATAATAAGAAATGGAATAACAACAGTTCTCTTCATGAATAAGAAAGAATAACACCCCTTACCGTTTTAAAGAAGAGCTGAAATAAGGAAGTAGTTAAGTAGCAGAATACTCTTCTTTCTCTCTCTCTATAGTTTCTCTCTATAGTTTCTCTCTCTAGAGTTCAGTGAATTCGTAAGAAATAATGAAGGAATGAGCTGCTATTTATAGAAAAATAGAATGCATAGTAACTAATCCATGAACGGTCCAGATTGATTACTTTAATCTGACGGTCCATATTTAAAGAAAAATCTTTTAAATAAAATATAATATATTCTATTTATAGAATAACTTTAATAAAGTATTCTGTTTTATATAAAAAGATGTTTCTGTTTTATTACGTTAATAATACGAATAAAACAAAACGTCATTATCGCTAAATAATTCATATTATTAACTGACAATAATTGAATCAAACTGAGTGACTTCTCACATAAGCATTAATAATCAATACCGTGTGCTACTATGCAACCACACGTATTACTGTACTTTTACTACCGAGTAGTTCAACAGTATCAATGGTAAAACTTCCGCCGTTATTTTTAATAAAATATTTTTGTCGTTTTCTCAATCCGACAATAATTTCGTTGTGGGGTCCACCAATGATTGTGCCGTTGTACGAATATTCCCTGTTAAAACGAATATTCCCCGACCAATCGAATATTATATAACAACTTGCGTACTTTGCAAAATTTATAAATATTACCCACAACTATAACATTATATCAAATTAACTCCATAATATTCAAAAATGATATTTATAGAAAATTCATCTTTATTTATAAAAGTTGGGGTCTTACAACCTCCCCTTCTTATGAAATTTCGCCCTCGAAATTAGGGTACGTACCTGGTATGTCGAAGAGGTAAGGATACCTTGATTTCATTTCAGATTCTAACTCCCAAGTCATTTCCTCAACATCGTGGTTTCTCCACAAAACTTTGACTTGAGGTATAACCTTGGAGCGTAGAATATGTTCCTTCTTATCCAAGATTTGAACAGGAACTTCTTCATACGTCAAATCCTCCGCTATTTCGTCCGGTTCTAACTCAATAATGTGGTTCGGGTCTTCCACATATTTGCGTAACATGGATATGTGAAAAACGTTATGAACACGAGACATACTTGGCGGTAAAGCGAGTCTATAAGCCACAGTTCCTACTCGATCGAGGATTAAAAATGGACCGATGAATCGAGGATTGAGCTTTCCTCTCTTTCCAAATCTCGTAACTCCTTTCCATGGAGCAACACGTAAGAACACATGATCTCCTACATCAAATTCCACGTCCTTTCGATGAAGATCAGCATAACTCTTTTGTCGATCTTGTGAGGTTTTTATACGTTGTCGGATCGTTTGAATCTTTTCTGTAGTCATACGTACCAACTCCGGTCCCAACAACGTTGCTTCACCCACCTCATCCCAGCATACTGGAGAACGACATTTTCTTCCATACAATGCTTCGAATGGAGCCATGCCAATACTTGCTTGATAACTGTTGTTGTAGGAAAACTCCACCAATGGTAAGAACTTGTCCCAACTTCCCTTGAAGTCAAAGACACAGAGTCTTAATAAATCTTCTAGAGTTTGAATAGTCCTCTCTGATTGTCCGTCCGTCTGAGGATGATATGCCGAACTAAATCGTAAATCTGTGCCCATAGCTTTTTGTAAACTAACCCAAAATCGTGAAGTGAATCTTGGGTCTCGATCAGAAACTATGGATACTGGCATACCATGCAGTCTTACAATCTCGTTTATGTACATACGAGCAAGACGTTCAAGTGTATAAGTTTCTCGTATCGGTAAGAAATGAGCAGACTTGGTCAATCTATCAACAATGACCCAAATCGCATCAATACCTTGAGAAACCTTAGGAAGACCGGTAACGAAATCCATGGTAATGTGCTCCCACTTCCATTCTGGAATTTCAAGTGGTTGCAATGGACCTTTTGGTACTTGATGCTCCGCTTTGACTCGTTGACAAGTTAGACACCTTGAGATAAACAACGCTATCTCTCTCTTCATATTGCTCCACCAAAATGTATGACGAAGATCATGATACATTTTGGTACTTCCAGGATGGATTGCAAACGGTGTGTTGTGCGCCTCCATCATGATTTCATACTTTAAATCAGGGTTGTTAGGAACACAAAGTCTGGAGTTGACTCGAAGTATTCCTTCTTCATCGATTCTTGCTTCCGGCATAGCACCTTCTTGCACTTTCTTCCTCATACGCATCAGCTCCAGGTCTGTAGCTTGAGCAGCTTTAACTTTATCGATTAAAGTTGGTTCTACTCGTATATTCGCCATCATCACATGGGTCCCTGGAGTCTTTAACTCTATCTCCATCCTTTGCAAGTCACACAAAATGGGCCTTTGTGTTGACAATATTGCACTCGTACTTGCATATGATCTTCTACTCAATGCGTCAGCTACCACGTTCGCTTTTCCAGGATGGTATTGAATGGTATGATCATAATCTTTCAACAGTTCAAGCCAACGTCGTTGTCGCATGTTGAGTTCCTTTTGAGTGAAGAAATATTTGAGGCTTTTATGATCCGTAAAGATCTCCACCTTCTCCCCATACAAGTAATGCCTCCAAATTTTAAGTGCAAAGACAACAGCTGCCAACTCTAGATCATGAGTAGGATAATTCCTCTCATATTCCTTGAGTTGTCTTGATGCATAGGCTATGACTTTTCCATGTTGCATGAGAACGCATCCCAACCCTTTGCTCGAAGCATCACTGTAGATGACAAATCCCTCCGAGCCAGATGGTATTGTTAGAACAGGTGCTGAAATGAGTCTCCTCTTGAGTTCTTGAAAACTCTGCTCACATTCTTCGCTCCAACCAAACTTTGTATCTTTTCGAGTCAGCTGAGTTAATGGAGTAGCGATTCGAGAAAATCCTTCCACGAATCTCCGATAATAACCAGCTAAACCAAGAAAGCTACGTACTTCGGTCACTGATTTAGGTTGCTCCCAGCTTTGAATAGCTTCAATCTTTGTCGGGTCAACCGATATTCCACGACTTGATACTACGTGCCCAAGGAATGCTACCTCATCTAGTCAGAACTCGCATTTCTTCAACTTGGCATAAAACTTGTATTCACGAAGCTTTTGAAGTACCAGCCTCAAGTGTTGCTCATGATCTTCACGGCTTTTGGAATAAATAAGGATGTCATCAATAAAGACGACCACAAAGTGATCCAAATATTCCTTGAATACCCGGTTCATCATATCCATGAAAGCAGCAGGAGCATTAGTCAATCCAAAGGACATGACTAGGAATTCATAATGCCCGTACCGAGTTCTAAAAGCCGTCTTTGGAATATCCTCAGTTCTAACCTTCAGCTGATGATATCCAGAACGAAGATCGATCTTTGAAAAGAATTGTGCTCCTTGCAACTGGTCAAACAGGTCATCAATACGTGGCAATGGGTACCTATTTTTGATGGTGACATGATTCAACTCCCGATAATCAATACAAAGTCGCATACTTCCATCTTTCTTCTTCACGAATAGCACAGGAGCACCCCAAGGAGAAGTACTAGGACGAATAAAGCCAATGTCTAACAATTCCTGCAGTTGGATCTTTAACTCCTGAAGTTCAATAGGAGCCATTCGATATGGGGCTTTGGAAATGGGTTTTGTACCGGGTTCAAGGTCGATACAAAATTCAATTTCACGCTCTGGGGGTAGGCCAGGAAGTTCTTCAGGGAATACGTCAGGGAATTTATTAACAATAGAAATATCATTCAAAACTGACGTATTTTTGTTTAGATCCGTGACATGAGCTAAGAAAGCTTGACATCCGTTTTTCAATAAACGAATAGCTTTATGGCTTGAGATGACAGCGATTGATTTTAATGGTTTGGTTGCTTGAATTCGCATAATAGGTCGATTAGGAATATGAAAGCTAACAACCTTACGAAAACAATCAATTTTTGCATGATGAGTAGTTAACCAATCAATCCCTAGAATCACGTCAAATGCAAGTATTTTTAATGAAATAAGATCGACAGGTAATGTGTGGGTACCAACTTGAACCAAACAAGACTTATAAACCGTGGATGTAATGAAGGTTTCTCCCAATGGAGTTTCAACAGATAAGTCAAAGTCTAATTTCTCCGGAATCAAATTTAATCGATGAGCGCAAGTAGGAGAAATAAAAGAATGGGTAGAACCGGTATCAAATAAAGTATAGACTTCGTTAGAGTTTATGATAAGCTTACCCGTGATGACCTCATTCGGGTTCCTTGCTTTTTGGGAGGTCACAACAAACGCTCTTCCTTGCACTACCGGTTTTGACTTTTCTGGGACGGCCTTTGGTGTCTCCATCTTGGCTGAACTTATTTTTGGTAAACGATAAAATCGAGCTAAATGACCTTCTCTTCCACAATTATAACATGCTTTAGACGGCATCGCGCAGTTTGGACTGATGTGCCCCTCCCCTCCGCATTTGAAACATATGATAGGTGGTCGTTCTCCTTCCTTAACAACGGGTGCTGGTGCTGACGTCTTTCTATCATTGTTGAATCTCCTCTTCTTGAAATGACCATTCTTATTGTTTTGGCCCTGATTACCACCGAAGTGGTTACCATTTCTGGCCTGTTGATTCCCTCCACGCTTGTTGTCACCGCTTCGATGACTGCTCTCACTGGTATTATCATTTTGCCGACTGCTCTCTTTTGGTTGCGTTGACTCGTTATCGCGCTCCACTAACTGAGCCCTATTAACAACATCTGAATACAAACACAGTTTATGAGAAATAAGATGTTGACGTATCTCAGGTTTCAAACCTCGCAAAAACATTCGCGTCATTCGCTCTTCATTATCCACCACGTGGGACGCAAACCGGGACAACTCAGCAAATTAAGCCTCATACTGCGACACGATCATATTATTCTGCTCCAATTTGATGAACTCCACCTCCTTCATGTGACAAATACTTTCAGGAAAGTATTTGTCATTGAACAGCTCTTGGAACTTCTCCCAAGACATCTTCAGTGCGGCAGGTTGAGTACGCTTAATCGATTCCTACCAGTAATCTGCCTCTCCTCGCAACATAAAGGCGGCAAAGGGAACCTTTTGCTCCTCGGAGCATCCCAAGACATCAAATATCTTGGTAATCTGCTTTATCCATGTTTCTGCTATAAGTGGTTTTGGCTTTCACTTAAACTCTGGTGGTCCCAGCTCCTTGAACTGTTTAGCGGTGACCGTCCGAGAGCTTTGAGTGTTTCCACCTATATTTTGGACAGGAGCCGCTCTCGCCTGCTGTTGCATGAACTGCATAAAGTTTCTGAACATTCTATCATTCATCATCTGGTCAGTGTTATTGTTTGCATAAGGATTGTCACCTTCCTGATGCACATTATCCTGATTATTGATATGTGGTGAATCAACAGTCGCCTGTGCTCCATTGCTATTCTCAACATTCTCAGATGCCATTTTCAGATACTGCCACAAAATAAAAGTTAATTGATATGTCATATATTATCCTTATATTATGACCGACCAATTAAATACCATGCAAATAAACTTAGGTAGGTCATACTAGCGAAGGAATTCCCGTCTCTCCCCTCCTAGTTCTATTCTCACATCTTAGCCAGGGATCATATCCCTAAGCTCTGATACCAACTGTGACGCCCCCAAAATTAGGTATACATCACCCATCTTGGGTCGTCAGATACATAGTACAGAATACAAATACAACTTACTAATACAACTGTCGTGTACAATACGACAAAACATAAACTGTGAGTTTGAATACAAATATTATCTTCTAGAGAGTATTCATACTCAAAAGGAGTCCTCATTACATTTATTAACACACCGTTACATAGAATAGTGAGGACTACTAACTAATACTATCATTCGGACCATCACTCTGTTCCCCGATTTGCCCCGGCTACGTCATTTTCTGAAAAGAACAGTGAAAGAAAGGGTGAGCTCAACTAGCCCAGTAAGAAATATTATGACTAAGATAATGCAGAATAAATTATCATTAGCCTTCAACAATGTTAAACTGATAAAATATAATAGACATCAAGTTTAACTACAGCGGAACAAGCAATCCATTAAAAGAGTCAAGTAGAAAATAAACTCTACTATCTTTTATGATTTAAAAGGTTTTTCAACACTGTGATCGCTGGGACTCAGCTTAATAAAATAATCCACATCTTCGAATCACCCCTGCACTACGGCCAAGGATATTCTGTATTCATTAATGGTCATGATCATGCCAACAACTGTCCATCAATGCACTACGGGCCAATGAGGACTTTTACCACATCATTTGTAACATTACGGTCATGATTATACTGTGACGCCCCCAAAATTAGGTATACATCACCCATCTTGGGTCGTCAGATACATAGTACAGAATACAAATACAACTTAATAATACAACTGTCGTGTACAATACGACAAAATATAAACTGTGAGTTTGAATACAAATATTATCTTCTAGAGAGTATTCATACTCAAAAGGAGTCCTCATTACATTTATTAACACACCATTACATAGAATAGTGAGGACTACTAACTAATACTATCATTCGGACCATCACTCCGTTCCCCGACTTGCCCCAGCTACGTTCTCATTTCCTGAAGAGAACAGTGAAAGAAAGGGTGAGCTCAACTAGCCCAGTAAGAAATATTATGACTAAGATAATGCAGAATAAATTATCATTAGCCTTCAACAATGTTAAACTGATAAAATATAATAGACATCAAGTTTAACTGCAGCGGAACAAGCAATCCATTAAAAGAGTCAAGTAGAAAATAAACTCTACTATCTTTTATGATTTAAAAGATTTTCCAACACTGTGATCGCTGAGACTCAGCTTAATAAAATAATCCACATCATCGAATCACCCCTGCACTACGGCCAAGGATATTCGTATATTCATTAATGGTCATGATCATGCCAACAACTGTCCATCAATGCACTACGGGCCAATGAGGACTTTTACCACATCATTTGTAACATTACGGTCATGATTATACCGAATAATCCCTGGTCATAATCATACCAAGTCCATCTATGCACTACAGGCCACAGATGACTTTCAACATTTTATAAACATGAGGATGATGACAATGATATAAGAATTCAATAAAACAAGTTCAAGAATTAATTTATCCAAGAATTAACAACGTCCAAATTGTCAACATGATACTGCTTTGTGGAGTAAAATTCAAGAATGATCAGAAGAATATTTTCATGAATAGATACTGGATGAAGCGCAAATATCAAGGATATTCCACAAATTTCATGGAGTATAGAAGTCAAAACTTAACCAACTGAGTATAATAAAGAATGGAATAACAAAAGAAATCACCATGCATGCGATAGACCGCACAGACAGGTTATTCCAACAGAATAATAAATAATGGAACCAGGTCCGGCGTAAACGCACAGACAGGATATTCCGACAGAATAATAAATAATGGAACCAGGTCCGGCGTAAACGTACAGACAGGATATTCCGACAGAATAATAAATAATAGAACCAGGTCCGGTGTAAAACACACAGACAGGATGTTCCAACAGAATAATAATAAAAACGGAACCAGGTCCGGTGTAAAACACACAGACAGGATGTTCCAACAGAATAATAATAAAAACGGAATCAGGTCCGGTATAAAACACACAGACAGGATGTTCCAACAGAATAATAATAAAAACGGAACCAGGTCCGGTGTAAAACACACAGATAGGATATTCCGACAGAATAATAAATAATGGAACCAGGTCCGGTGTAAAACACACAGACAGGATGTTCCAACAGAATAATAGAAGAATGTCACCAAGTATAGGGTAGACCGCGTATACAGGTTATTCCAACAGAATAATAAGAAATGAAATAACAACAGTTCTCTTCATGAATAAGAAAAATAACACCCCTTACCGTTTTAAAGAAGAGCTGAAGTAAGGAAGTAATTAAGTAGCAGAATACTCTTCTTCTCTCTCTCTATAGTTTCTCTCTATAGTTTCTCTCTCTAGAGTTCAGTGAATTCGTAAAAAATAATGAAGGAATGAGCTGCTATTTATAGAAAAATAGAATGCATAGTAACTAATCCATGAACGGTCCAGATTGATTACTTTAATCTGACGGTCCATATTTAAAGAAAAATCTTTTAAATAAAATATAATATATTCTATTTATAGAATAACTTTAATAAAGTATTCTGTTTTATATAAAAAGATGTTTCTGTTTTATTACGTTAATAATACGAATAAAACAAAACGTCATTATCGCTAAATAATTCATATTATTAACTGACAATAATTGAATCAAACTGAGTGACTTCTCACATAAGCATTAATAATCAATACCGTGTGCTACTATGCAACCACACGTATTACTGTACTTTTACTACCGAGTAGTTCAACAGTAACAATGGTAAAATTTCCGCCGTTATTTTTAATAAAATATTTTTGTCGTTTTCTCAATCCGACAATAATTCCGTTGTGGGGTCCACCAATGATTGTGTCGTTGTACGAATATTCCCTGTTAAAACGAATATTCCCCGACCAATCGAATATTATATAACAACTTGCGTACTTTGCAAAATTTATAAATATTACCCACAACTATAACATTATATCAAATTAACTCCATAATATTCAAAAATGATATTTATAGAAAATTCATCTTTATTTATAAAAGTTGGGGTCTTACAACCTCCCCTTCTTATGAAATTTCGCCCTCGAAATTAGGGTACGTACCTGGTATGTCGAAGAGGTAAGGATACCTTGATTTCATTTCAGATTCTAACTCCCAAGTCATTTCCTCAACATCGTGGTTTCTCCACAAAACTTTGACTTGAGGTATAACCTTGGAGCGTAGAATATGTTCCTTCTTATCCAAGATTTGAACAGGAACTTCTTCATACGTCAAATCCTCCGCTATTTCGTCCGGTTCTAACTCAATAATGTGGTTCGGGTCTTCCACATATTTGCGTAACATGGATATGTGAAAAACGTTATGAACACGAGACATACTTGGCGGTAAAGCGAGTCTATAAGCCACAGTTCCTACTCGATCGAGGATTAAAAATGGACCGATGAATCGAGGATTGAGCTTTCCTCTCTTTCCAAATCTCGTAACTCCTTTCCATGGAGCAACACGTAAGAACACATGATCTCCTACATCAAATTCCACGTCCTTTCGATGAAGATCAGCATAACTCTTTTGTCGATCTTGTGAGGTTTTTATACGTTGTCGGATCGTTTGAATCTTTTCTGTAGTCATACGTACCAACTCCGGTCCCAACAACGTTGCTTCACCCACCTCATCCCAGCATACTGGAGAACGACATTTTCTTCCATACAATGCTTCGAATGGAGCCATGCCAATACTTGCTTGATAACTGTTGTTGTAGGAAAACTCCACCAATGGTAAGAACTTGTCCCAACTTCCCTTGAAGTCAAAGACACAGAGTCTTAATAAATCTTCTAGAGTTTGAATAGTCCTCTCTGATTGTCCGTCCGTCTGAGGATGATATGCCGAACTAAATCGTAAATCCGTGCCCATAGCTTTTTGTAAACTAACCCAAAATCGTGAAGTGAATCTTGGGTCTCGATCAGAAACTATGGATACTGGCATACCATGCAGTCTTACAATCTCGTTTATGTACATACGAGCAAGACGTTCAAGTGTATAAGTTTCTCGTATCGGTAAGAAATGAGCAGACTTGGTCAATCTATCAACAATGACCCAAATCGCATCAATACCTTGAGAAACCTTAGGAAGACCGGTAACGAAATCCATGGTAATGTGCTCCCACTTCCATTCTGGAATTTCAAGTGGTTGCAATGGACCTTTTGGTACTTGATGCTCCGCTTTGACTCGTTGACAAGTTAGACACCTTGAGATAAACAACGCTATCTCTCTCTTCATATTGCTCCACCAAAATGTATGACGAAGATCATGATACATTTTGGTACTTCCAGGATGGATTGCAAACGGTGTGTTGTGCGCCTCCATCATGATTTCATACTTTAAATCAGGGTTGTTAGGAACACAAAGTCTGGAGTTGACTCGAAGTATTCCTTCTTCATCGATTCTTGCTTCCGGCATAGCACCTTCTTGCACTTTCTTCCTCATACGCATCAGCTCCAGGTCTGTAGCTTGAGCAGCTTTAACTTTATCGATTAAAGTTGGTTCTACTCGTATATTCGCCATCATCACATGGGTCCCTGGAGTCTTTAACTCTATCTCCATCCTTTGCAAGTCACACAAAATGGGCCTTTGTGTTGACAATATTGCACTCGTACTTGCATATGATCTTCTACTCAATGCGTCAGCTACCACGTTCGCTTTTCCAGGATGGTATTGAATGGTATGATCATAATCTTTCAACAGTTCAAGCCAACGTCGTTGTCGCATGTTGAGTTCCTTTTGAGTGAAGAAATATTTGAGGCTTTTATGATCCGTAAAGATCTCCACCTTCTCCCCATACAAGTAATGCCTCCAAATTTTAAGTGCAAAGACAACAGCTGCCAACTCTAGATCATGAGTAGGATAATTCCTCTCATATTCCTTGAGTTGTCTTGATGCATAGGCTATGACTTTTCCATGTTGCATGAGAACGCATCCCAACCCTTTGCTCGAAGCATCACTGTAGATGACAAATCCCTCCGAGCCAGATGGTATTGTTAGAACAGGTGCTGAAATGAGTCTCCTCTTGAGTTCTTGAAAACTCTGCTCACATTCTTCGCTCCAACCAAACTTTGTATCTTTCCGAGTCAGCTGAGTTAATGGAGTAGCGATTCGAGAAAATCCTTCCACGAATCTCCGATAATAACCAGCTAAACCAAGAAAGCTACGTACCTCGGTCACTGATTTAGGTTGCTCCCAGCTTTGAATAGCTTCAATCTTTGCCGGGTCAACCGATATTCCACGACTTGATACTACGTGCCCAAGGAATGCTACCTCTTCCAGCCAGAACTCGCATTTCTTCAACTTGGCATAAAGTTTGTATTCACGAAGCTTTTGGAGTACCAACCTCAAGTGTTGCTCATGATCTTCACGGCTTTTGGAATAAACAAGGATGTCATCGATAAAGACGACCACAAAGTGATCCAAATATTCCTTGAATACCCTGTTCATCATATCCATGAAGGCAGCAGGAGCATTAGTCAATCCAAAAGACATAACTAAGAATTCATAATGCCCATACCGAGTTCTGAAGGCAGTCTTTGGAATATCCTCAGTTCTAACCTTCAGCTGATGATATCCAGAACGAAGATCGATCTTTGAAAAGAATTGTGCTCCTTGCAACTGGTCAAACAGGTCATCAATACGTGGCAATGGGTACCTATTTTTGATGGTGACATGATTCAACTCCCGATAATCAATACAAAGTCGCATACTCCCATCTTTCTTCTTCACGAACAGAACAGGAGCACCCCAAGGAGAAGTACTAGGACGAATAAAACCAATGTCTAACAATTCCTGCAGTTGGGTCTTTAACTCCTGAAGTTCAATAGGAGCCATTCGATATGGGGCTTTGGAAATGGGTTTTGTACCGGGTTCAAGGTCGATACAAAATTCAATTTCACGCTCTTGGGGTAGGCCAGGAAGTTCTTCGGGAAATACTTCAGAAAATTTATTAACAACAGAAATATCATTCAAAGCTGACGTATTTTTGTTTAGATCTGTGACATGAGCTAAGAAAGCTTGACATCCGTTTTTCAATAAACGAATAGCTTTATGGCTTGAGATGACAGCGATTGATTTTAATGGTTTGGTTGCTTGAATTCGCATAATAGGTCGATTAGGAATATGAAAGCTAACAACCTTACGAAAATAATCAATTTTTGCATGATGAGTAGTGTAACGACCCCAAAATAGGTTCATTCCACCCAACCCATTCTGAGGCGTCAAATACATGGTACAGAAAATAACTACAACTTTATTACAACAATTGTCGTGCAAAATACAACAACACATATGCTGTGAGTTTGGATACAAATATATACCAAATGTGACTCATGTTCTAACCGTGGAAATCACCTCACAATAACACCTTACATAAAGGTATAGTCAAAAACTGTTTTAGAAATTAGAATCTTTGGGAAGTGCTCAAGGAAACCTTCGTACATGGGAGGCCACGCGTCTAGGTTATGATAGATATCATATGGCCACAGAATTATCCTTGGTTGACCCAATAGACCCCAAAGAAAAACGAGAAGATTACTATCATATTCTTCCCAATGGTGAGTCTTCTCTTGACATATCATTATCTCTACTGTCTCTAATTGAGAATTATACTTTAAACAAACACCAAGATTATATAGGTAGTGCTCGTATATATACTCAGCAAGTGGATGAGCACATCTCTGTCTTATGATGACACGAGGTTGTATGTCGTTAGACATCTTGTATGATAGTGGCAAACCACCCTTCCAACGTTGGGTACACCTTACCCTATTGGATTCACCAAATATAACTACTAAATGAACTTTTCTATACTGCTTCGGGAGAACATCCACAGCTAGAGACCACTGTTCTATTTCCCTGTTACCCTCGCTCGACCCAGCTACACTCTTATTACCTGAAAGGAATTGTGAAGCAAAAGGGTGAGCACAACTAGCCCAGTAAAGAATATCATGACTAAAGATAATTAAATTATCAGTAGCCTTCATCAATAATAAATCAGAGATTTAGAACATATGGTAAATGATAAAAATTTCAACCATAGTTGCAGCGGAACGAGCAATCCATTAGAAGAGTCAAATAGACTATAAAGTCTATTATCTTCTCCATGTTAAAAATCCATCAACAATGTTTTATCCCTGTAACATCAATCAACAGTTCCTTTCCACAATCATATGAATAACTCATAATCATAATTGTGATTCTAAATTTTTCTTCGCACCCAGGACGAAGAATATTTTCATCACATGTCTTTACCTGAAACATCAAAGATCATGGTTATACCAAATCACAGTTCCTGTTCATAATCATACTAATAAATCCATCTTTGCACTACGACCAAAGATATTCAACAACAGTTTATCTTTGCACTACGGGCCAAAGATATTCATCAACAGACCATCTTTGCACTACAGGCCAAAGATATTCATCTACAATTCATCTTTGCACTACAGGCCAAAGATATTCCTCAATCGTTCATCTTTGCATTACTGGCCAAAGATATTCAACAACAGGTCATCTTTGCACTACGGGCCAAAGATATTCATCTACAATTCATCTTTGCACTACAGGCCAAAGATATTCCTCAACAATTCATATTTGCACTACATGCCAAATATATTAATACCTCAAAGAATATATAATCATTTAAGAATTTATATAAACAATAATTATAACCATGTTGATCATTTCACCTTTGCACTTAAGCTAAAGATATTCAATTATAAATTCAATGGTCATGATCATACCAGTCAACAATTCAACTTTGCACTACTGGCCAAAGAGAACCCATAGTCATGATCATACCAATAATTTACCCATCTTTACACTCAAGCGAAAGAGAATTTCAACATCAAGGTTATAAAAATGTTATATATGATTATAAAAATAATATGGTCAAAACATGGATTTAATTTCAAGAGCAATATTCATAAATCAACTATAATTTGGTTAGAAAAAGAAACCAATTTTGTCGTGAATAGTAACTCATGAATAGTAACCTCGACTCAAAAAGGTAGAAATTCCACAATAAAATCTATACCAATATTTTGGTATAATGATATTGAAAGAATAACATTTCTTAAGCTTATAAACAATTTATTTAAATTGTTTACACTTTACTAATTAATGCATTTAATCATCATAAAATGTCAACTCTTAAGATTTCATCATCAATAGCCAAAACCCTCATCAAAAATCTGCATATACCTCATATAGGATTCTCAAGCCATAAAATCCTATTTTCCAATTTTCTTTCCTCACAAAACATATTTAATTCATTTACTCATAACTAGACCATTTTTATAAAAAATACCAAATCAGTTCCAAAAATATTTCTTTTCTGGGATTTAGCATAATATAGTCCCATAGTGAACATATATTTTTCTCAGAATTTTTAAAAGTCATTTACTATTTTTCATATGGCCAAAATAGCCGAATATTTAGACATTTATCAAAAATTGTACTTTTGTCTAAAAATTCTGAAATTTACAGAGTATACTTCTATCATATACATGTACTCCCAATAAAAATTTCATCAATTTTGGAGTTAACCACAAGGAATTATAAGCTGTTACTTTTAAAATAGTCTTTTCTCATAAAATTCATAACTCTCAATCTATACATCCAAAAATCACCATTTTTGGACACAATCAAGAAAACTCATCAAAATATCATTTCAAATTTTTCCAGAATTTTTGAAGATCAGAAAAATTACGAAACTGAAAATCATAACAACCCTTAAAATCCCTTAATATCCCTTACTATCCCTTACCTCAAAAGAGCAGTACTTCTGATCGGTATAAGGCTGAAGGAAACTTGCACCGATGAATAGCAACTCACCAAGTATCTAAATACTCACAAAATACACTCAATAATCTAGAGAGAGAAAGAGAGAAAGCTTATGTTTCTGGTGTGATTTTCAATTCTAACTTAGCCCTCTATTTATAGGAAAATTTTGGTAGGTTTGACCTGCAACCTGATGGCTTTACCTGCTACTATTCCCACCCACCACATTTGAAATATAATTCAGCACATTTCTTCACCAACCACAAGTGGGGCCCACCAATTCTAGAATTTTCTACCAAAATGATAAACTCCGAAAATTTAACAATTTCTGAACCAGTCATCTCGTAAAATTCATAACAAATCATACATTCATTTTTAACGGTTCAAAATTTGTGGACATATACTCAACTTATATATGTATAACATATCCAAATATTACTACGATCCAACGGTCGGATTAAAAATTATAACCCCCGCAAAATATCTCAAAAACTCTGATTTTTAATACCTCCATTCCGACAAAAATACTGATAAAAACCTCAACATTAACTCCTTCATTTTAACCACAAAAATATATCCCTCATTTATATCCACATAAAATAAATATTTTCTTATCATATAAATCAATAATTAATTATTCACAAATAATATTACAGAATCACATTTATGACAACCAGGCCGTTCCCAGGAAAGAGGGGGCTTTCCAATAAGGATTTCTCCTTACTAGCGCGCAATTAGATGACCAAACCTCTCCTTAGACAGAACTTTCTAGACATTGCCAATAATGCTATCTAATAATACTATTCAAATAATATGAATTATTGATCTGATAATGTAAAATACTGTGCAGCAACAATTATTGAACAACAATAATATAAAATTTCAACGTAGCAATTATTGAATCAATAAAATAAAATATTGAACAGTAATTACTGTAACAATTATTGAGTAGTGTTTCTTACGTAAGAATCAATAATTTCAAAAATACTGTGCAATACCGTGTGCTACTGTGCAATAACGCGTATTACTGTATTTTAACCACCGGATATTTCAACAGTATTAACGATAACAACTACGTCGTTATTTGTAAAAACTCAAATTTGTCGTTTTTCTTCACCCGACAGTTATTCGTTATGGGGCCCACAAATAGCTGCGCCGTCGTACGAATATTCTCCGACAGAAAGAATATTCCACGACCAAACGAATATTCCCCGACAACAATGATTATTTTATAACCACTTGCTTATTTTGAAAAAAAATTCATATTTCACCCATAACTTTAAACTTTTATCAATTTAACCATTTACTGACTAGTAATTATAAGAAAAATTGAATACTTTTATTTCATAAAATTCGGGGTCTTACAAGTAGTTAACCAATCAATCCCTAGAATCACGTCAAATGCAAGTATTTTTAATGAAATAAGATCGACAGGTAATGTGTGGGTACCAACTTGAACCAAACAAGACTTATAAATCGTGGATGTAATGAAGATTTCTCCCAATGGAGTTTCAACAGATACGTCAAAGTCTAATTTCTTCGGAATCAAATTTAATCGATGAGCGCAAGTAGGAGAAATAAAAGAATGGGTAGAACCGGTATCAAATAAAGTATAGACTTCATTAGAGTTTATGATAAGCTTACCCGTGATGACCTCATTCGGGTTCCTTGCTCTCTGGGAGTTCACAACAAACGCTCTCCCTTGCACAACCGATTTTGACTTTTCTGGGACGGCCTTTGATGCCTCCATCCTAGCTGAATTTGTCTTCGATAAACGATAAAATCGGGCTAAATGACATTCTCTTCCATAATTATAACATGCTTTGGACGGCATCGCGCAGTTTGGACTGATGTGCCCCTCCCCTCCGCATTTGAAACATATGATAGGTGGTCGTTCTCCTTCCTTAACGACAGGTGCTGGTGCTGACGTCTTTCCATCATTGTTGAATCTCCTCTTCTTGAAATGCCCATTCTTATTGTTTTAGCCCTGATTACCACCGAAGTGGTTACCATTTCTGGCCTGTTGATTCCCTCCACGCTTGTTGTCACCGCTTCGATGACTGCTTTCACTGGTATTATCATTTTGTCGGCTGCTCTCTTTTGGTTGCGTTGTCTCGTTATCGCGCTCCACCAACTGAGCCCTATTTACAACATCTGAATACAAACACAGTTTATGAGAAACAAGGTGTTGACGTATCTCCGGCTTCAAACCTCTTAAAAACATCCGCGTCATTCTTTCTTCATTATCCACCAGGTGGGATGCAAACCGGGATAACTCCGCAAATTTTGCCTCGTACTGCGACACGGTCATACTATTCTGCTCCAATTTGATGAACTCCACCTCCTTCATGTGACGAATACTCTCGGAAAAGTATTTGTCGTTAAACAGTTCTTGGAACTTCTCCCAAGACATCTTCAGTGCAGCAGGTTGAGTACGCTTTATCGATTCCCACCAGTAATCTGCCTCTCCTCGCAACATAAAGGCGGCAAAGGGAACCTTTTGCACCTCAGAGCAACCCAAGACATCAAATATCTTGGTGATCTGCTTTATCCAAGTTTCAGCTACAAGTGGTTTGGGTTCTCCCTTAAACTCCGGTGGTCCCAGCTCCTTAAACTGTTTAGCGGTGACCGCTTGAGAGTTTCCAGTATTTCCACCTACGTTGTGGATAGGAGCCGCTTTCACCTGTTGTTGCATGAATTGCATAAAATCTCTGAACATTCCATCATTCATCATCTGGTCAGTGTTGTTGTTTGCATGAGGATTGTCACCTTCCTGATGAACATTATCATGATTATTGATATGTGGTGAATCAATAATCGTCTGTGCTCCATTGCTATTCTCAACATTCTCAGATGCCATTTTCAGATACTGCCACAAAATAAAAGTTAATAGATATGTCATATATTATCCTTATATTATGACCGACCAATTAAATACCATGCAAATAAACTTAGGTAGGTCATACTAGCGAAGGAATTCCCCGTCTCTCCCCTCCTAGTTCTATTCTCACATCCTAGCCAGGGATCATATCCCTAAGCTTTGATACCAACTGTGACGCCCCCAAAATTAGGTATACATCAGCCATCTTGGGTCGTCAGATACATAGTACAGAATACAAATACAACTTAATAATACAACTGTCGTGTACAATACGACAAAATATAAACTGTGAGTTTGAATACAAATATTATCCTCTAGAGAGTATTCATACTCAAAAGGAGTCCTCATTACATTTATTAACACACCATTACATAGAATAGTGAGGACTACTAACTAATACTATCATTCGGACCATCACTCCGTTCCCCGACTTGCCCCAGCTACGTTCTCATTTCCTGAAGAGAACATTGAAAGAAAGGGTGAGCTCAACTAGCCCAGTAAGAAATATTACGACTAAGATAATGCAGAATAAATTATCATTAGCCTTCAACAATGTTAAACTGATAAAATATAATAGACATCAAGTTTAACTGTAGCGGAACAAGCAATCCATTAAGAGAGTCAAGTAGAAAATAAACTCTACTATCTTTTATGATTTAAAAGATTTTCCAACACTGTGATCGCTGAGACTCAGCTTAATAAAATAATCCACATCATCGAATCACCCCTGCACTACGGCCAAGGATATTCGTATATTCATTAATGGTCATGATCATGTCAACAACTATCCATCAATGCACTACGGGCCAATGAGGACTTTTACCACATCATTCGTAACATTACGGTCATGATTACACCGAATAATCCCTGGTCATAATCATACCAAGTCCATCTATGCACTACAGGTCACAGATGACTTTCAACAGAATATAAACATGAGGATGATGACAATGATATAAGAATTCAATAAAACAAGTTCAAGAATTAATTTATCCAAGAATTAACAACGTCCAAATTGTCAACATGATACTACTTTGTGGAGTAAAATTCAAGAATGATCAGGAGAATATTTTCATGAATAGATACTAGATGAAGCGCAAATGTCAAGGATATTCCACAAATTTCATGGAGTATAGAAGTCAAAACTTAACCAACTGAGTATAATAAATGTAAGACCCCAACTTTTATAAATAAAGATGAATTTTCTATAAATATCATTTTTGAATATTATGGAGTTAATTTGATATAATGTTATAGTTGTGGGTAATATTTATAAATTTTGCAAAGTAAGCAAGTTGTTATAAAATATTCGTTTGGTCGGAGAATATTCTTTTTGTCGGGGAATATTCGTACGACGGCACAATCATTGGTGGACCCCACAACGGAATTATTGTCGGATTGAGAAAACGGCAGAATTATCTTTCTATAAAAATAACGGCTGAGGTGTTACCGTTAAAACCGTTAAAACTGTTGAACTACTCGGTAGTAAAAGTACAGTAATACGCGTGGTTGCATAGTAGCACACGGTATTGATTATTGATGCTTACGTGAGAAGTCACTCAGCTATACTCAATTATTGCTACAGTAATTGCTGCATCATATCTCTTAAATTATTGTCATAGTATCATCTGTATAATATGTTATATTATTAAATCAATAATTGAGACGTTGTGGTAAGTTTGGTTATTTTATGGGGGGTCATATGTCATCATCTAAGAGTCTCTTCGTCAATAGTAATTACCGTCGTCAATAGTATTTACCTTGGTCAATAGTAATTACCTTCGTCAATATTATTTACCTTGGTCAATAGTATTTACCTTGGTCAATAGTAATTACCTTCGTCAATAGTATTTACCTTGGTCAATAGTAATTACCTTCGTCAATATTATTTACCTTGGTCAATAGTATTTACCTTGGTCAATAGTAATTACCTTCGTCAATAGTATTTACCTTGGTCAATACTAATTACTTTCGTCAATAGTAGTTGTCCCTTCAATATTACCAAGAGTCATTTGACCCTTCGTTAAGACCAAGAGTCATTTGACCCTTCGTTAAGACCAAGAGCCACCCTCAGTTTTTCTATAAATAGAGGCCTAGGGCTTCATTATTTTTCACGAATTCATTCAAGCTATAGAGAGAGAAAGTATAGAGAGAATAAGAGAGAGAGAGAATAAAAGTATTATGCTACATCACTTTTCCAATATCCAGTTCTTTTAAGGTAGGGAATATTATTTCTTTTATATTCATGAAGAGAACTTCTGTTATTCCATTCGTTATTATTCTGTTGGAATAACCAGTATACGCGGTCTACCCTATACTTGGTGACATTCTTCTATTATTCTGTTGGAACATCCTGTCTGTGTGTTTTACACCGGACCTGGTTCCGTCTTGTTATTATTCTGTTGGAACATCCTGTCTGTGTGTTTTACACCGGACCTGGTTCCGTCTTGTTATTATTCTGTTGGAACATCCTGTCTGTGTGTTTTACACCGGACCTGGTTCCATTATTTATTATCCTGTCGGAATATCCTGTCTGTGCGTTTACGCCGGACCTGGTTCCATTATTTATTATTCTGTTGGAATAACCTGTCTGTGCGGTCTATCGCATGCATGGTGATTTCTTTTGTTATTCCATTCTTTATTATACTCAGTTGGTTAAGTTTTGACTTCTATACTCCATGAAATTTGTGGAATATCCTTGATAGTTGCGTTTCATCCAGTATCTTTTCAAGAAAATATTCTTCTAAGCATTCTTGAATTTTACTCCACAATGCAGTATCATGTTGTCAATTTGGACGTTGTTAATTCCTGGATAAATTAATTCTTGAACTTGTTTTATTGAATTCTTATATCATTGTCATCATCCTCATGTTTATAAAATATTGAAAGTCATCTGTGGCCTGTAGTGCATAGATGGACTTGGTATGATTATGACCAGGAATTATTCGGTATAATCATGACCGTAATGTTACAAATGATGTGGTAAAAGTCCTCATTGGCCCGTAGTGCATTGATGGACAGTTGTTGGCATGATCATGACCATTAATGAATACACGAATATCCTTGGCCGTAGTGCAGGGGTGATTCGATGATGTGGATTATTTTATTAAGCTGAGTCTCAGCGATCGCAATGTTGAAAAACCTTTTAAATCATAAAAGATAGTAGAGTTTATTTTCTACTTGACTCTTTTAATGGATTGCTTGTTCCGCTGCAGTTAAACTTGATGTCTATTATATTTTATCAGTTTAACATTGTTGAAGGCTAATGATAATTTATTCTGCATTATCTTAGTCATAATATTTCTTACTGGGCTAGTTGAGCTCATCCTTTCTTTCACTGTTCTCTTCAGGAAATGAGAACGTAGCTAGGGCAAGTCGGGGAACGGAGTGATGGTCTGAATGATAGTATTAGTTAGTAGTCCTCACTATTCTATGTAATGGTGTGTTAATAAATGTAATGAGGACTCCTTTTGAGTATGAATACTCTCTAGAAGATAATATTTGTATTCAAACTCACAGTTTATGTTTTGTCGTATTGTACACGACAGTTGTATTAATCAGTTGTATTTGTATTCTGTACTATGTATCTGACGACCCAAGATGGGTGATGTATACCTAATTTTGGGGGCGTCACAATAAAGAATGGAATAACAAAAGAAATCACCATGCATGCGATAGACCGCACAGACAGGTTATTCCAACAGAATAATAAATAATGGAACCAGGTCTGGCGTAAACGTACAGACAGGATATTCCGACAGAATAATAAATAATGGAACCAGGTCCGGCGTAAACGCACAGACAGGATATTCCGACAGAATAATAAATAATAGAACCAGGTCCGGTGTAAAATACACAGACAGGATGTTCCAACAGAATAATAATAAAAACGGAACCAGGTCCGGTGTAAAATACACAGACAGGATGTTCCAACAGAATAATAATAAAAACGGAATCAGGTCCGGTGTAAAACACACAGACAGGATGTTCCAATAGAATAATAATAAAATCGGAACCAGGTCCGGTGTAAAACACACAGACAGGATATTCCGACAGAATAATAAATAATGGAACCAGGTCCGGTGTAAAACACACAGACAGGATGTTCCAACAGAATAATAGAAGAATGTCACCAAGTATAGGGTAGACCGCGTATACAAGTTATTCCAACAGAATAATAAGAAATGGAATAACAACAGTTCTCTTCATGAATAAGAAAGAATAACACCCCTTACCGTTTTAAAGAAGAGCTGAAGTAAGGAAGTAATTAAGTAGCAGAATACTCTTCTTCTCTCTCTCTATAGTTTCTCTCTATAGTTTCTCTCTCTAGAGTTCAGTGAATTCGTAAGAAATAATGAAGGAATGAGCTGCTATTTATAGAAAAATAGAATGCATAGTAACTAATCCATGAACGGTCCAGATTGATTACTTTAATCTGACGGTCCATATTTAAAAAAAAATCTTTTAAATAAAATATATTATATTCTATTTATAGAATAACTTTAATAAAGTATTCTGTTTTATATCAAAAGATGTTTCTGTTTTATTACGTTAATAATACGAATAAAACAAAACGTCATTATCGCTAAATAATTCATATTATTAGCTGACAATAATTGAATCAAACTGAGTGACTTCTCACATAAGCATTAATAATCAATACCGTGTGCTACTATGCAACCACACGTATTACTGTACTTTTACTACCGAGTAGTTCAACAGTAACAATGGTAAAATTTCCGCCGTTATTTTTAATAAAATATTTTTGTCATTTTTTTTCAATCTGACAATAATTTCGTTGTGGGGTCCACCAATGATTGTGTCGTTGTACGAATATTCCCTGTTAAAACGAATATTTCCCGACCAATCGAATATTATATAACAACTTGCGTACTTTGCAAAATTTATAAATATTACCCACAACTATAACATTATATCAAATTAAATCCATAATATTCAAAAATGATATTTATAAAAAATTTATCTTTATTTATAAAAGTTGGGGTCTTACAATATATATATATATATATATATATATATATATATATATATATATATGAGAGAGAGAGAGAGACAATATTAATTTTAAAAGACTATATTTTCTATAAAAGACTATATTTCCTATAAAGAATTACATTTTTCTATAAAAGATTATATTTCCTATAAAGGATTATATTTTCCTATAAAAGACTATATTTTCAATAAAATACCACATTTTCCTATAAAAGTCTACTTTGTATAAATATTTTTTGAATAATAATTATTAGGGAGTTCTTATTGATATTTTTGTTAGAGTGAATATTTTTGAGTGTTTGAAAAATATTTTGTACCAATACTTCTATTTAGTAATAACCTTTTAATTAGAATACAAATAGTTTGATCCCAAGTATATTACTAAATAGAGATTTTAATGTATGTATGTACGTTAACCAGTCAACCAGCCCCATTAATCATTATTATGCATTTCGGTAGCACTTTTACTTGCACACGAGTTATTCAAAGCTTTCAAATTCTCCCGCCACGCACAAGTAAGAGAGAGAGAGAAATGAGAGACCATCAACTTCACACTCCACAGAAGGAGCATCAGATCGCCAATCGCATAACGAAATCGAGCTCTGAACAGTCTAAAAAGCCTCAAAAAGTACAATCAATTTCGAATTTCATTTCAGTCTCTCGCTCTCTATGTGTATAGATTTATAAATATGAACAAGCGCTTCGATACTCTTTGTATTTAACTTCAATCCATCGTTTCAATCTACTTCTGCAGGTCGCCATTAAAAGTTTGCATTCCGTACATTTGCCTGGATCAGAAGATGTCTCGCTCGAATTATCGAAGGACTCGACGGATGTCTCTTCAATCTTCGAGGTTTCAGACAATAATCAACTCTATGAATCAACGGAGGTATTCTCAGATTCATAACTCACTGTAATTTTAGAAGTAGTATAACTTCTGTTATTCATCGTTGTTTTCACTTCTGCAATCAATAAGAACTTATATTTGGTATATATTAATTGATTTTCGTATAATTTTTATTTAAAAGCATATAAATCCGCACTAATCAATTCCTTTATTGCTTGATTAGCAATCAGTGTTTTGTTTGTGTTATTGAAGTAAACCTGTTGAGTGTACATTTTTGAGATTTATCCCAAAAAATAAAATAAAATTGCAATTAATCAATTCCTGGCATGCTTGCCTATTACTTGATTAATATTGGTGGTTTTGGTGGTAATTCTCTTGGTTATTGAGTGGTTTTGATGTGTTGTATAGCAAGTTAAGAGCAATGTGTGTTAATTCACAATCCACAGTTGCCTATTTTAGTCTTAGTATTTTGTTTGTTAATGTTTCTAGAAGTTATTTTGTTTTCTTACAGACAGTTATTTATTTCAAAGCATCAATTATCAACCACTTGCATTAGCCAATTTTGATTTGTTGAATATCACTCTTTAATCGGGAAGTACTTCTACTGCTAGGATAGTAAATTCAATATTAAGCAACCTCAAAACAATATATATCCACAATTCGCACTTGCCCATTGTTGGACCAGTAATGAGTGGAATTTTTTCTTAAAGAATTATTTTCTTGCTTATTGAGCGAATTCTGATAAATTTCTGTTGCAGAGTTTTGTCAATTCATCAAGTCCAGCTGTCTCACCATCAGTAGCATCTGCATTTTCTGATCTCTCTATATTGTCCTCCACGGTTGCTTTTGATCTTTCTCGCTCTTCCTCCAAGATAAATTCCACTCTCTCTCCGTTGTCCTTCACTATCACTTCTGACAATTGTGAATTCTCTGCCAACTGTGTTACTACTGGATCAAGTATTCCTGTGAAGAGAGGCAATAAGGCAGAGCTTGTAGCAAAGCAATTCAGACAAGCTGGAATTCAGGTCTCAAATTCAAAGGATATGGTTCTTCTATCTAAAAATATTGTGGATGCATCACTCAAGATCGTGATTGAGGAATTTTACAATTTGCCTGAAGTGCGATACTGGTCTACTGAAATTGTTGAAAAGAAAGTTCTCCTTGTCCTAGGGAAAGTTTTTCGTGTCACTGTGACTTTTATGCTGCTGATCCTTGTTTTTGCGGGAGTTTTCTTCTTCACTTCAGGTGGCCAATGCTCTTTCAGTGAACCTTCGCCAACATGATAATTTGGTTGAAGATTGATTGATCATCTATGGTAAGATCTTCAGGTTTTTGCTTGATTGCTATCTACTTGCTCCTGCACTAAATACTACTGAAGTATTGATATTATAATCTATCAAGTAAAGTTTACTCAAACTATTGGACTTGTTAGAAATGTATAGCACTAGAATGATCAGAGCAGTTATATCAGTTCCTATTGTTTGATTGAGATGGATTTACAATCACCACTGTTTGTTTGAGTAAATTCTGTAGGTGAAGAAAAAAAAATTATATTCCCTTAAAGTTTGAAGAGTCGTACACTTCTTGTTCCCTTTTGTGTTTGATGAATTTGCTAGCCTAAGAGCCTAGTATGCAGCCATGCATATCTGGGTTAATCTATCATATACATATGACAAAACATGGGAAAATATTTTAGGTAAAAGGTTGAATAACTTGAGGATGATCTGCAGAATTACTCCAAAGTCTATCTGTAGATTGTACCACCCCAGTCCCGCATCGAAAGATAGGGAAAAAATTTGTCTGCATATAAGAAAATAAGTTATTACCAAAAATACCTTCAAGTAATGGACTTTTGGGTGAGCTTGTGGTGAGTTAAGATGACCCAAAAATATAATTATTGGGCCAATGGTTTGAGACGTTTCATATGGTATTAAAGCCGACTCTCGAAAGCTCGGATCGGGTTCCACAGTTGTTTTATATGGTATCAAAGCGCCTTATTTTGATGAATTTGATTCGATCGATTCGGACTTGGGATTTGACCCGAGATTTATTCCGGGTTGTTTCATAGATATTCTTGTAGACTACTGTAGTTACATTTAGCTTATGTTATATTTAATAAAATTAAATCCACCAAGGTTTACGTAGAATCTTAGTAGCTTAACCTAATTTGGGAATAGGATACGTTGTCAACACACACCATTTAAACCTTTTGTTGGTTTTGTGTGTTATCACAATTAAACATGCATAAATTTGTGCAGGGGATAAAACTTGAACTTTATCTTTTAAGTTTTAAAAGACAAAAAAGCTTTACTCAAGTTCTACTCGGCATATTAGATCTACATCTTAAAGTTTTTAGCACGATATTTAAACTCATGTTCCATACTTTGGAGTTTCGATCCTCAAATGTTACTCCACTATATGTTAATGCTTTCCTTTTTGGCCCTAATACTAGCTTTAAAATGCAACCTCCAAAGCTTGTGGACTGGGCTGGACTTGTTATGAGCCCAAACCTTGCCGAGGTTTCAGTTGCATTCATCCTTTGTGAGAGTCCACAAGTTATGGAAACATCCTTCATGAATTGGTAATTTGGTACTAGTTTCAGGTAGATGGAACCTTCCTTTTGTCGAGTTGGTGGCATACCTCTTAATATGATGTTCACATGCAGTAACTTCGTACAACAATAATTTATCTGTCCTGCGACAGTGATCTTGCTGGAAAGCTCACTCGTCTGACTCACAAAACTTATGTTAAGTGAACCACTGGCAGACTATATTATTGTCCAACAATTGTTTTCTTAAAAAAGAATCTTACTTGCTAGGTCAGTTCTTTTTTATTAGCTATACCTGGGGAGGATCTTTGCTGAGAAGGGCAACTACCCTAATTACTTGTAATTAACTGATTGGACAATCCTAACTTGGTCGTTTATTGGGAGTTGGGACCTGCTCGTATTTTCAAATGAAATCGAGGATCTTAGGCCTCCAAATGCCAAACAGGTGAAGCTTACTTTGGATATAGTTTCCTATATGAAGTCTCTACTCAATGAATCTTTTATGTTTAACTTTTAATGTTAAATGCATGCAAAAGGATACAAACCAAGTAGAAACACATCTTTTATTCAATTAATATTTTAATTGATCACTCTTATTGGGAGTGTACATCATTTTTCTCCTACTATACTAAGATGTAATCTATTAACTGTGGATTTGTTGAGAAAACATTCTTTGGTTGGTTTGTTACTGTCTGTTCAATCTGTAGTGTCTGAGGTTGAGAAATAAGACAGGAAGTCGATTAGATTTTGAATATAGTACAGAACTGCATGGCTCACAGGTAATTTGGACCGTATTATTTGTCTTTGTAAGCTAACAAGTTGGATAGATATATTAATTCAGTGATTCGTCTGCTTAGAAGTCTTGAATCATTAAATAGTCTAGTTTATATGATCAATATTAAGTGTAAATTTAAGATATGACATTAAGATAATGACAGTTTATAAAATGCTAAAACTAAATATGCTAGAAAGAGAAAAGGGGGGGGGGGGGAGTTGGTTCTAAGAGAAACAAATGTTTTCTAAAATAGATGTTTATGGAGTTGTTTATCGAATTAAATTACGGAAATCTACTCCTTCAAAGTCGGCATGTTTTTGTATTCCATGGCAATAGTAATAAAAGTACAAGCAGTCGGTCTAAAGAAGTCAAAAACCATTCTAACACCATAGAAGAGAAATTTTATTAAACGTGGAAGCATGTTAAAAAAGCAATGCAGCAAGAAAATTTCAAAACAGTACCTTTCATTTATAGCTGTCTTATCCATTGGTTGAATCGGAGAATCCTAATAATTTATTAACCATTCTTTTATTACAAAAGTACAAAAAACAAGGTTTTGATAGTCTATTCCAGTACAGTCGTTGAAATTTCCCAGGGATGAGATAATATGAAATTCTGAATGGTAGATTGAGATCAAACAAAGTCTTATAAGCTCCCACTTTGGGAGTGGTTATTGAGGGAGGCAGGTATGGATATACTTTGAATATATATGATACAGTAAATTATAAAATGGGATCTTAGTGGTAATTAATGTGATAGCTAGCTAGGAGCTGACTTCCATTATTCACATAGTAGTTTGATCTAATCCACAATCGCACCAGCTGTAACTTGAAGGAATGATTTGGCGTAATCCACTAAAGTACAAAGGTAAAACTATTTGTTGATGTACATATATATGTATATGTATATTTGTGTGTGTGTGTATATATATATATATATATATATATATATATATATATTCAAAACCGTAAACATTTTAGTGCATACAATTTGCATATATGATTTTTCCTTAAACTTTTAGCCAATTGTAGTGCTCCTGTTTTGATTTTTATTGGATAACAAATTTGTGCTTATTGCTAGATCATCTTAACATTTGATATATCACCATACTCGTTGATTGCAGAAGGTTAGAAGAAGCTGCTTGAAACTGACTTAGTTTGTCCTGAAAGTTTTTAATTTTGTATAGCTTAGCTATGACAATGAAGTGACTAAAGGTGGATTAGATTGAAGAAATAACTATGAAGATAAATAGGTTCGCTTATATACTAATCCATGGTTAGTTAGGCGTGACAATGAGGTTAGCACTGAAACTTTTAGTTAAAGGTTCAGATCCTTGCTGCTAAGTTAAGTTGGCTTTTGGTAGCAAAGTCTAAGGATCTTTGGGGCGGATTATGTCTAATTAATCTTATCCCAGACAACATTCAGTGGAGCAAATGGCTAATGAAGAATTCAAAAGACCCAACAAGGTTGAAAAGTATGAATTGCCAACCATTTGACCTTCTTGGATCATGTTGTCTGGTCAGAATAAAACATAATATATAAAATCTTTATGTCTCTTTCTCCTTACTGTATGGTAAAACACTTTTTGCTAATTATTCACATGGTTTGTGCTATAACATAATAGTGATTTAGATTCAATAATTGATTAAAAATGAGTTTGATTTTCTATTAGTATATGTTTAGGTACAGAGTGAGTCTGAAAATTATGTGTGTTCACATTTATGAAGTGAAACCAGATCCAGCGTTGGTCATTTTTTAAAATGACCAACCCATATGCAATTCAAAGACTTTCTCTTCTTCTTTTGTTTTAGGAGCTCATCACTGTTAAATGGTGTCTCATAGTAGGGGGCATATGCTCTGGCACTTGATTATGCTTTGTTAGCGTTTTGTGGTTTTCTTAAGGTTTCTTTGTGAAATTTGTGGGTGGTGGTGTATAGAGAAATACACATTGAACCACGATTTTGGTGAGAATGTGGATTATCTTCATGATTACTTAAACTATAACATAAATTAAGAAAAACAAAATCATGTATGCGTTTAGGCATTCTTTTATCCTAAGCATGTCAGTCAGGTTGTCATTTCCTACTCTTTCTTTTTTTTGTTGCTTTGGACCAGTCTAAGTAGGACCTATTTAGTGATTACCATAGACTGAAAAGTTAATCCTCATTAATACTATGTGCTAAAATTATTTCTTAACTAAATATTTTAAAGTTAATCCCAACTTGGTTATACTCTATCGAGACTTTTATCTTTCTGTATATGAATTTGTTTGACTTGAGTACAAACAACTTAACTATTGTACACCAATTATTAAAATACTACTAGTTACCATACTTTTTGTTCTAAGCTCGAAGGAATTCATCAATTTTGAATTTTAGAATTTTCTAAATTGATTTCAGAAAGATAATATATTTCTATAATTTGGAAAATGGAGGGATTAGTTCTTTTTGCAAAAATAATTGGGTGTTATTGTTAGGATTGTGATTTATATGGTTTTTTCATTGTATTTATTTGCTTGTGATAGTGATTTTATCCTTGAAATACCAACAAGTCTAGATTCTTTGTTCAATTTGGATTTGGGAAATGTTTGTAGATTCTGAATTGATATCTAATTAGGGGGAGCTAGGTTTAGGTAATTGAGGTTAGTATGATATGTATGGTATAGACAGTGAATTTTGTAAGGACAACTAGAGGGGGATAGAAGGGGGACACATTACTGAAAATGTGGAGCAGCACAACTGTCCACCCTTCTTCACCACAATAGCAGAAAAGTTAAAAATCCCCAACAAAAATAAGAAGAACGAAGAAGCTAGGTGCTAGAAAAACGAGCACATGCATCTGTTTTGTTTATTTTTAATTGAATGAAAAACAAGAAATTTTGAGGGTGTTACAAAACCAGTCAATTAGTGGCCACCTAGGGTCCTTCGAATTAAAAACTTACAAGTCATCACTATCCCCACCATTAAAATAAATAAATAAACAATAATGCTGGATCTCTTTTCTGTTTACAGATTTCTACTATTTTCTTACCCATCATTTTCACCAAATGTAATTCGTACAATTAGGTTGAATTGTAAGTTAACTTTATCAAAAGGTAAATAACACGATGATCACAAGAATGTACTTGGATCAGCGTGTGATAAGTTAAGGTAATTCATGATATGGTTGCTCAAGTTTGTTTTGAAATTTTCTGTTAGTCCAGTTGTTTGGGTGTTTAGGTACCAACAAGATTTGATTTATAACGTCAGCTTTACTGAGACATGTTTGATATTATCTCAAAACATTTTGAAATTTAGTTTTATTCAGCATTCCTTCCGTTCTTCAGTGGAAATCTATTTTCAAAATTTACCAAGTGTAAAGAATATATTTTTGTTCAGCGCCTAAATATAATGATTATTTAGTTATGTAGTGGTAGCGTAATAATGTAATTGTGATGATAAACTTGGAACTGCATGAGTTGGCCAAACCGTCTGTGTTGGTTGATTTTTTTTTCCCCTTCCCAAAATCGATAATCCTCTTCTGCTTTTGGTTATACATTTATTTACAAACTAACTACTTAATTCATTTCAAACAGGCTAGAAAACGAGCAATCTTATGCTTTGGAGTACCAACCTGGAATAACTGTTTGCTTTGGATATTGAATGGTGACAAAGGTTAGTGATATGCTTACCCTTGTCCTGATTTTCAGTCCAGAAATGATATTGGCACTTCAAATTTCTTCTATTTTAGTAGAACCAATGCCATTTTGTTTTGCTATATCCACCGAGGTGGACTTTAGTCCACTAGTCTTGACTCGGCGTTTATATTATTCGGAATCTGAATAAAAATTTCGCCTGTTTTAACCATGCGTGGCATCTTCTGAAAACCTTGCCAATAATATGAAAGTGATGCAATTAGAAAACTAGAGAGGTTGCTACATATTTCAACCCCTAATGTGGATGAATTGTTTAATCCAATTTTGTGTACTTTAATCCAACCAAATACTCGATAAAGTAGAAAAGCATTCGACATTTCTTTTAAGCTAAGCATACTTGGGCATAATTAGTAGATTGATCATCATGTGCAAATATTGTGCTCTTTTTTCTCTTTTAGTTACAGATGGCAGCATCTATATATTTTCTCAAGGAAATATAAGGATCTTTTGTATATTATTATTATTATTATTACTATTCAATGATCTTTTGCATTTGGAGGCTTGAACCAGCACTAAATTGTCGCACTGGAAGCTTGAATCGGCAATGCACCACCCTTAATCCGCTATATTTGGATTAGAATTGGAGAATTATGAATTGAGATTTTTTATTATTGTAATCTTGTTTAATTTAATTTAGACATTTATTTTAGTTGTGTTTTATTTATTTATTTTGTAGATAATCTTTCATTTCTTACGTAAACTACTTTTATTTTTGATGTATTTCAATTTTTAATTTTAAAAAAAATTTAATTAAGTATGAATTGTTTTAATATTGTTATATTTTTATAATTTTTTGACACTGTGTCAAGTGCACCAACCAACTAGTATAATTTTGCTACTAATATTTTTTATTGGAGTCGGTGCGTTGCATTTATTGTACAAACTTCATTAGAGGAGGTGTAGGCATTGGATCACCTTGTAAGTAATTTTTTTCATTATTTATTTTTTATAATACATAATTACTAAATTAAAAAAATGCAACGTGTACATATTAACGTAATATATGAGCATTATATTATGTATCTTACGTGAGATGTCTTTAATGGAGTAACAGAACAGAGGGTAAAAATAAATAAAATGTGCGTGAAGAGAGAATGGAGTGAGTGACCCAGTGAGGGAGTAAATGGAGGCGATACGAAAGCTGTGGCAGGATCCTAATGGCCCATAAGGCCAAACTCACGAGAGACATAAAGAGCGCATTAATAATAACTGGCCTTCTTCTTCTTCTTCTATTTAAAAGGAACAAAGAAGGCGTGCTTTGTTTTGCGTTGTTTTGCCATTCCCTTCTCTTCTCTGGAGAAATTCTCTTTAAACCCACCATCCCCCTTTCTGTCTCCACCTCCACCTCCGTTCTCTCTCTAGATTTCCATTCAAATCTCATCAGTGAGGTAAATTTATACCATTCATTTTCCGTTGAAAGGTATGTAACAGTCTCATGATTCTGTGTTATATTGTCACATAATCATGAAAACTTACTCATTTGGGATCTTCAAATTGGAATTAAAGTACTCAGTTTCGTGGTTTATTCAGCTCTAATCTTCTATTATTGATCATCTTTGTTTGTTAATCGATTAACAATAACATGTAATTCATCACTTACGCAAATTAATCTTTTTTAAGTTATTAACTTTTTTCCCTTTGAATCTCACTCTCTTGTGATTCTTATTAATCAATTCACGTGATTGAATCTACAGGTTCCTTCGTCATCATATCTCAAACATCCGATCAGATCCTCAAAATAAAAAGGTAGGAATCAGCGTTCTAATGGCGTCAACTCTGATCTCGAACCCGGTAACGAACTCCGGCAGAGCACGTGAATCATTGAAAAAGAAGAAGAAGAAAAGCCAAATTACAACAGATGATCAATCTCAAAACCCTAACAACAGAACCAATCAAATCGCATGGAAGTCTGAGGCTCAACAGCAAGTTTACTCCTCCAAACTCCTCCAGGCGCTCCGCCACGTCCGGCTCAGCTCCACTCCTAATTCTGCTCTGCGGCGCGGACGAGCCGTGCGCGAAGCCGCCGACAGAGTTCTCGCCGCGACAGCCAAAGGAAAAACCAGGTGGAGCCGCGCGATCCTCACCAACCGGCTCAAGCTCAAGTTCATGAAGAATTCAAGGAGGCAGAGAGTTGCTGTGACCGGGGCTAGCCGGTCGCCGAAGAAGCCAAAGGTGAGTATATTAAAGCTAAAATCGAAGAATTTACCGGCTGTGCAGAGAAAAGCTCGCGTTCTCGGCCGGCTAGTTCCCGGTTGCCGGAAGCAACCGCTTCCGGTGGTTCTAGAAGAAGCGACTGATTACATAGCTGCTCTGGAGATGCAAGTTCGAGCTATGGCTTCTCTTGCCGATCTTCTCTCCGGTTCCGGCGCCGGCTCTAGCACGATGCCTCAGCTTGGCCAAGGCCGGCCATCACCCAGCTGTTAATATCGTTGTTTTTATTCTCTCCCTCTTTTTCTTTTTTTTCCTTTCCTTTTATTTTTATTTTTGTTCTCCCTCTATCTGATCCAAGTATTTTACTGTCGACTGTTAAGTACAACCCTCCTTAATCTATTTCTTTTCTTTTCTTGTTTAATCTCTTATTCGGAAGATACTCGTCAACATTTCATGAGGTGCTCAATGCAAAGAATCAAGTCACATTATGGGAAAGCTTGAAACTTTATTATCTTGTAATTGTTTTGGAGTCCTTCAAAATAATTAAGATCCCAAAACTGACCCAATATTATGAGGATTATACCTGAATAACCCCAAGAGTCCTAGTCTATTTTAAACCCCTTTGTTTGAACTTTTGAGGTAAATGAATTAATTGAAAGCTTTTCTAAGATTCTTTCTTCCATGGAAGGTAGTTGGGGGCTTTAGTCTTTTTGAGGTTATCCATAGATACTGATCATTTAATATTCTCTGTAAGATCTAATAGCTAGAAAAATGTTATTACTCGTGTCCTTTTTGACAATCTATATATGTTGGCATGGGGAGTTTGTTGGGATCAATCAATCTCTTCTTTTTACTGTTGAGAAGTTGCAATGATGAAGCAGTGTGTGAGATTGAGTCGGACAAGAAGGTATTGAATCCTCCCTATTAACTATCAGTTTTACTTTTCTCTGAATAAACTAAAAAGTAGTTGTCCCCCAAAGTTATTTGGTTTCTTCTAAAAATTTATTGTACGTGCATGCATTTAGATTTAGTACGCCCCTTCTATTGTGTTGGTATAATGTAAAGTTTGGTTTCAGTTTTTACGGGAATAGTATTTGTCTGTTGGGAATTGATATTTTTTCAAGTAAAAATTTGTTAGATCTATATACTTCTCTAATAGGGTTCACTCGGACATTGTAAAATTAATATTTTTAATTCCGTTGCCCCTTTATCCCAAATGATATGTTGTAAAGTTTGGCTTCAGTTTTTACTGGAATGGTATTTTGCCCTTGTACCCCAAGAAAATGACATCATTTGGAGGAGGTGGTGTATTGAGGCTGATTATATTTTTGTCTAGAGCTACAAAGTGGTAGGAATCTCATAAACAGCTAGCTTAATACTATATATACAGTAGTAAATATACTGCTGCTTCTCTCTAAAGTTAAGTTGCCCAAAAGTATTAAATGGGTATCTGCTAAAATCATGTGAGCATTGTTTTATTTGGTGTCCCTACATAATATAGATATAAGATATGATGAGGTACATAGTAATAGTATTCTCATCTCAATAATATCACCACTTGTTTTGAATATGGGTGGCATGTGGATATCTGTAAACCAGCAGGAAATAGTGAGTAGTGGATGTGCATAAGGTTGGTTTCCCTAAATTGGGGAATGTAAGGACAGTTCCAACACCCAAAACAAGCAGGGTCTCTCTCAACTAATAAGTGTGACCCATCTCTGTTGTGTTCTAGTCGGGGCCAAAAGCTTTTAGTTACCTTACCTGTCGTTATTATTTATTTTTGTTTTGTGCTGGCGGGAGTAATTAATATGAAATTAATTTTGAAACATGCAGGTCGGGAGATAATTTTTCTGTTTTATAAAATTAATTTTATAATAATCGGAACTGAAAAATATGTACGAGGCGAGTTTGAATTTTATTAGTTGTGTAAATTTGGATTGGGGATGGGGATACGGGGATCATTATTATTTTTGTTTGCTTGAAAGTCTTTGTTGTTGGAGTAGTGACACTTGATGATTGAACAAGGACCACTTGCAATCTTGCACGTATGCATTATATATATATATACAAGGATTGGGCTTGAAAGTCAGTAAAGTGACAGCATCGGCGTTGATTCATACTTTGATGCGCACGACACAAACACCACCCCATGTGACTTATTCAATGAATCAATCCTTAATTGGTTTTTGGGGGAGTGTTGTGACCTTTTTGGTGTATATGTCATCCCATTCGCCTTATGAAAATTTGATTCTGTCATGCACCAAAATCAGTGAGGAACTTGTTCATGATAAATGTAAGTTTTTTTAAAATATAAATTTCCCTAATTCTCCTCCTTGATAGTTTCTCAAGTCTTAACATGTTATGGTGTAAATTGTTAAAATAAGAATAAAAGAAGTTGTTCTGTTTATTTATGTGATTGTGAGGTGAATGAATAAAATAGAAAAAGATAGTAGAATTCAAACAAGTAAAAAAATGGAAACTACTACACGGGAGTGTTGCCCTAATCTTAGTGTCAATTATTGTCTTATATGGAGTAATAAGCAGTAATGAAGAATATGGATATTAACAAGCAAAAAGGATTAATTATTCTTATTCTTAGCACGATGGAAGGTACTATATGTTAAATGGTGATACTTTGCATCACTATTATTGGGTTTGTTGTGTCTAACCACAGCCGCCATACACTTTCCTCTCGACAAAAACGGAAATAATAGAATTAACGGTTGTATAATTTATTGACTACTTTTATTTATAACAAAAATAATGACAAATATAATAACTAAATTAGATTGTGATACCATAAAATAATAATGTTTCTTAATTCATACATACATATATATTTGTATGTCTTACTAATTTTTATATTAATACTATAAATTTGTCGCCCTATAAAACCATTATATCTTATTTATTTGTATAAGAAAGATTAATTAGCTGGCTTCAAAGGAAAAAGATATAGATTCTTTATATATATATATATATATATATATATATATATATATCTCGACAGCTTAACGTTGTATTAATTAGTTTAACGATGATGGATGGAGACTAATTGAATTAAAATTGGGTTTAGCCTAAGTGCTTTTAAATCACAAACACAAGTAGCCAGCCAGCCAATTTGATCAATCAAATCGTAAGGCAAAAAGGTCCACAAGGCACATGGGACGGGCAGCCTGCCTCGGACTTAAATTAAATAATTACATTAATCCCCTCTTTTTCAAAATTAAATTTTTTATTCTTTTCAATATTACAAGTTTCTAGTATGTTATTATTTTTAATTAATTCACTACCAACTTCATGTCATAATTATAATATATTTTTGACTAATATTGTTATGTTGAGAATATATTTGTAAAATAAAAATTTCTTTAAAATTAGAAGTGAGTAGTTAGTAGTAATTTTCGATCGGTTGTCATGAAATTAATTTCATAATAAGTTGATCAATTGATCAATACAATGTTGACTAGGGCTAAGCAAGTAATTAAATTAGAACCGAAACTGCACCAAAAACAGCACGAAACGCACCAATTAAAACCTCACCAACGGTTCCGGCGTATGTGACGATTTTAGGTGGGTTGAATAACCAAATTTACAGTTTCAGTTTAGTTACTAGCCAAAATCGCACGCATAAAATCGAAACCGCACCATGTGTGTGTATGTATGTATTATCTCTAATAAATTCTAAAGTTACTTTTCATTTGAACACACTCAAAGAAAATCTCAGTTTTGCATTGTCATTTTTCCACCAATTGAAAGAATATGTTAGAGGTTATAGATTCAAAAATTAAGCAATTGGGTTTTGGAATTTTAAATTTGTTTGATGCGTTATTGGAGAAGCTTATAGCTGAGGTGTAAGACCCCAACTTATTAATGAATAAAATCAAATTTTCTCTAAATATTATTGTGAATAATAAGGGGTTAATTTGATATAATACTTTGGTTATGGGTGAAATGTGCAAATTTTGCAAAATAAGCAAGTGGTTATAAAATATTTATTTTTGGTCGGTGAATATTCGGTTGGTCGTGGAATATTCTTGCTGTCGGGGAATATTCGTACGACGATGCAGCCTTGTGTGGGCCCCATAACGGAAAGCGATTGGATGAAGAAAACGACAAGTATAAGTTGTTTATAAATAACGGCGTAGTTGTTACCGTTAATACTGTTGGAATACCCGGTGGTTAAAATACAGTAGCACACGGTATTGCACCAATTATTGATTCTTACGTAAGAAGGCACTACTCAATAATTGTTACAGTAGTTATTATTCAATATTTTATTTTATTGATTCAATAATTGCTGCGTTGATATTTTATATTATTGTTGTTTCAATAATTGTTGCTGCACAGTATTTTCATTTATCAGATCAATAATTCATATTATTTGAATAATATTATTAGATAACATTATTGGCAATGTCTAGAAAGTTCTGTCTAAGGAGAGGTTTGGTCATCTAATTGCGCGCCAGTAAGGAGAAATCCTTATTGGAAAGCCCCCTCTTTCCTGGGAACGGCCTGGTTGTCATAAATGTGATTCTGTAATATTATTTGTGAATAATTAATTATTGATTCATATGATAAGGAAATATTTATTTTATGTGGATATAAATGAGGGATATATTTTTGTGGTTAAAAATGAAGGACTTAATGTTGAGGTTTTTGTCAGTATTTTTGTCGGAATGGAGGTATTAAAAATCAGGGTTTTTGAGATAGTTTGCGGGGGTTATAATTTTTAATCCGACCGTTGGATCGTGGTAATTTTTGGATATGTTATACATATATAAGTTGAGTATATGCCCACAAATTTTGAACCGTTAAAAATGAACGTATGATTTATTATGAATTTTACAAGATGACTGGTTCAGAAATTGTTGAATTTTCGGAGTTTATCATTTTGATGGAAAATTCTAGAATTGGTGGGCCCCACTTGTGGTTGGTGAAGAAATGTGCTGAATTATATTTCAAATGTGGTAGGTGGGAATAGTAGCAGGTAAAGCCATCAGGTTGCAGGTCAAACCTACCAAAATTTTCCTATAAATAGAGGGCTAAGTTAGAATTGAAAATTACACCAGAAACAAGTTTTCTCTCTTTCTCTCTCTAGATTATTGAGTGTATTTTGTGAGTATTTAGATACTTTGAGAGTTTCTATTCATCAGAGCAAGTTTCTTTCAGCCTTATACCAGTATTCCGACCAGAAGTACTGATATTTTGAGGTAAGGGATATTATTTTCTTCTTAATGATATTATTTTCTTCAATATCATTATGCTGAAATATTGATATGAGTTTTTATCAAATTTGGAACTTTTTGTGTCGGGGGTTACTATTCACGTATACGGCACTATTCACGTATACGGCACTATTCACGAATACGACACTATTCACCGAAAAATAAAATTTTCCTTTTTTGTCCAAGATGTCTATTATGGTTACTATCTTTGATTGTATCCATGTTTTGATCTTTATTTTTGAATTCTGCTTCACAATTGATTATTATGAAGTATTATTGATCTTGGATAAACTGTTATACGAATCCCTACTATTTGTCCTTTTGTCTCATTGGATTCGTTCTCTTTAAAATATTTTTCATCATCCTCAGTCCTAAATGATGATACAAATGAATATCTTTGGCCTGTAGTGCAAAGATGTATAATTACTTGATGAATATCTTTGGCCTGTAGTGCAAAGATGAACAGGTGTTGAGATGAACATGACCGACTGATGATACAAATGAATATCTTTGGCCTGTAGTGCAAAGATGAATATTTGGTTAAAGATGATTATCAATTGATGTTACAGGGATAAAATATTGATGATGGACTTTTAAATCTTAGAAGATAGTAGAATTCTTTCTCTACTTGACTCTTCTAATGGTTTGTTGTTTCCGCTGCAGTTGTTGATCTAAAACTTGTTGTCGATTATATTTTATCAGATTTTTCCCTGTTGAAGACTAACGATAATTTGTTGTATATTATCTTAGTCATAATATTCTTTACTGGGCTAGTTGAGCTTGTTAGAGTTTATGCCCTAGAGGCCAATTATTTGATGTAATTGCTTAACATTTGATATTATTGTTGATTGAATAAATAAATGATTTTATTATGGTTTTAATTACTGCGTAATATAATTGTTAACATAATAAAATTCCTTAGAATAGTGATACAAATTATATAGTTTCAAGTATGTGACTTGAACATGAGATTATATAATTACAATTAGTATCATTGTTCTTAAATGTCCCTAGTCGAGTATCATTGTTGATGGGACAACAATGATGCATTGAGACTAGTATGTGGATTGACTGATGACCAAATCTCATTGGTCATAAATATATGAGATATTAAGTCAATGCATAGGTACATGTTAGAGAACAATGTACTGGACAGACCCACCATGAGAATTCTATATGGAGCATTATGCGAAGTGTCATTAGCAATTCTCATAGTGACAATGATGTAATGGTCCTCCGACCTGAAACCGCTATATTACTACACGAGAATTTATGTACTTTGATATCATCAAATGTCACCTTTAATAGGGTGGACTATAAAGGTGATTATTGGGTTCATTATGAATCGTGTGAGTAATATGAGTGATCTAGATGGAATTTAACCATCCTATATTTTATAGGTGATATCCATAGGCCTCTTGATTGAGTAGGACTATGAAATGCATGGCCATGCTCAAATAGTGATTTGTTTCATATAGTCTACTCATTGATCAAGAAAACTCAGATTAAATTATGAAGAGTATGACACATTCCATGACTCGAGTTTAATCTAGGATATTAAGGTTAAAAGGATTAAATTACATTGAAACATTGGTCACGAAAAGGTTGCATCGAATCATCGATCTTATTATTACTTGGGTAGCAGTGATGCATTACTAGATGCCGCTCACTGTTTATAACTTTATAATATGATTTTAAGGTTATTGCCAACGTAATAATAACCTATAGGGTCACACACAAAGAACGTAATTAAAAGGAAATTAATTTAAATTGTAAAGATTTAAATATGTCAATATGATTGATATAATTTTAAATTACGAATTTAAATTAATAGGATAATTTATATATAGGTATATTAATTAAGTAAGACTTAATTAAGATATATATAAATTCGGATTTTAATAATATTATGTTTTGATTAATTCCTCCTGACTGCTATATATATGATGTATATCAGACTTTAGGTTTTTACGTCAAAACAAAACCCTAGCCGCTCTTAGAGAGAGACTAGAGAAAATAGTTCCGAAAATCCTCATCCTTGGTGGCTAGTACCGCGATTCCTTCTTCTGCAGATCGTAAGACGATTCGCGGAGCGTTCGTGTGGATACCGTAGAGACGCAGTCGGTTTGTATTGCGTTGGAGATTCGAGGCGCAGTCGATTTCAGACTCTCGTTTTCATAATCGGTATAATCTCTAAACCTCTTAATTAATTGATTTTTCGCATGGATCCTGTTTTAGGGTTTCGGAAATTGCTTTAAAATTTTAATTTCCGCTGTGCGTTTCTGTGCCAAAACCCTACAGAGCTCACCCTTTTCCTTTTTGTTCCATTTTTCTTCTCAGGATGTGAGAACATAGCAGGATCTAGTCGGGGTATGGAGTAATGGTTCTAGAAAGATGTATTAGCAGTCCTCACTATTTCTGTAAAATAGTGTTTGAATAATTGTAATGAGGATTTATTTGAGTGTGGATATTGTCTAGAAGACAATATTTGTATTTAAACTCACAGTATGTGTTGTCGTATTTTGCACGACAATTGTATTATTGAAGTTGTAGTTTGCTTTCTGTACCATGTATTTGGCGACTCAGAATGGGGGTTGTATACCTATTCTGGGGGCGTCACAGTTGGTATCAGAGCTTAGGGATATGATCCCTGGCTGAGATGTGAGACAAGAACTAGGAGGGGAGAGACGGGGAATTCCTTCGCTAGTATGACCTGACTAAGTTTATTTGGTGTTTATTTGGTCGGTCAGAGTATAGGGATAATATATGACATGACTATTAACCCTTGTTTTATGGCAGTATTTAAGAATGGCAGCTGAGAACGTTAATAATGGAGTAAATCAGACCGTGGAGACACCTTTGATCACTACCCAGGGGAACGTGCAACAGGAAGGCAATATTCCTCCTGTAAACAACGTTACCGAGCAAACGATGAATGATGGAATGTTTAGGAGCTTTTTGCAGTTCATGCAAAATCAGACGAGGGAGACTCGTGTGCAGAATACGGGTGGAAATGATAACAACGCGCGGTTTGTCACAGCTAAGCAGTTCAAAGAATTGGGACCACCAGAATTTAAGGGAAAGCCGGATCCGATCATGGCGGAAACGTGGGTCAAGCAAATTACCAAGATATTTGATGTCTTGGGATGCACGGAGGAACAGAAGGTTCCATTCGCCACATTTATGTTCCGCGGTGAGGCAGACTACTGGTGGGAGTCTGTGAAGCGTACCCAGCCTGACGCACTCAACATGTCCTGGGAAACATTTCAAAAACTGTTCAATGACAAGTACTTTCCTGAAAGTATTCGTCATATGAAGGAGGTTGAGTTTATTAGACTGGAACAAAACAACATGACGGTGTCCCAGTACGAGGCGAAGTTTGCAGAGTTATCCAGGTTTGCACCTCATTTGGTCGAAAATGAGGAACGAATGACGCGGATGTTTCTGAGAGGTTTAAAACCTGAGATTCGTCAATACCTTATCTCTCATAAATTTTCTCTGTATTCAGACGTTGTCAACAGGGCCCAATTATTAGAGAGAGATAATGAGTATACTCAACCGAGGGACCACAACCAGGGTCATACCGGTGACAGCAATCATCAGAGCGATGATAACCAACGAGGAGGGAAAAATACGAACAAAGGCGGTAACCACTCGGTGGTCATCGTGGCCATGATAATAGGAGAGGTGAGTCAAGTGGAAATTTCAGAAAGAGGAGATTCAACAATGACGGGAAGACATCAGCACCAGCACCAGCACCAACAACAAATTTTAGGGGAGGAGAACGACCGCCAGTTAGATGTTACAAATGCGGGAAAGAGGGACATATCAGCCCAAACTGTCCACAACAATCCAAGGTGTGTTACAACTGTGGGAAGGAAGGCCACATCGCTCGAGATTGTACTATAGCGAAACCAAGTTCAGCGGGAGTGGTGATTCCAAGGGCTGTCCCGGATAAGGCGAAATCAGCGGTTCCTGGAAGAGCGTTTGTCGTAACTGGCCAAAACGTGAGAAACCCGAACGAGGTGATCACGGGTAAGCTAATCTTGAATTCTTGCGAAGTTTATACTTTACTAGATACCGGTTCTACCCATTCTTTTATCTCTCCTGCTTGTGCTCAACGTTTAAACTTGACTCCGGAGAAATTGGACTTTAACTTATCTGTTGAAACTCCGTTGGGTGAAACCTTCGTTACATCTACAGTTTATAAATCTTGCATGATCCAAGTTGGCACTATCACATTACCTGTTGATCTTATCTCTTTAAAGATACTTGCTTTTGATGTGATTTTAGGAATTGATTGGTTAACCACTCATCATGCTAAAATTGATTGTTTTCGTAAGGTTGTTAGTTTTCATATTCCTAACCAACCTGTCATACGAATTCAAACTACTAAACCACTAAAATCAGTCACTGTCATATCAAGCCACAAAGCTATTCGTTTATTGAAAAACGGATGTCAAGCTTTCTTAGCCCATGTTATGGATTTGAACAAAGACAAGTCAGATTTGAATAATATTTCTATTGTTAGAGAATTTTCCGATGTATTTCCTGAAGAACTTCCCGGTCTACCCCCGGAACGAGAAATTGAATTCTTTATTGACCTTGAACCCGGTACAAAGCCCATTTCTAAAACCCCATATCGAATGGCTCCTATTGAACTTCAGGAGTTAAAAGTCCAACTACAGGAGTTGTTGGACATCGGTTTTATTCGTCCTAGTACGTCTCCTTGGGGTGCTCCTGTTTTATTCGTAAAGAAGAAAGACGGGAGTATGCGACTTTGTATTGACTATCGAGAATTGAACCATGTCACCATCAAGAATAGGTATCCGCTACCTCGCATTGATGACCTGTTTGACCAGTTGCAAGGAGCACAATTCTTTTCAAAGATCGATCTTCGTTCTGGATATCATCAGCTGAAGATTAAAACTGAGGATATTCCAAAGACTGCCTTCAGAACTCGGTACGGGCATTATGAATTCTTAGTAATGTCTTTTGGATTGACTAATGCTCCTGCTGCCTTCATGGATATGATGAACCGTGTATTCAAAGAATATTTGGATCAGTTCGTTGTTGTCTTTATTGATGACATCCTCATCTATTCCAAAAGCCGTGAAGATCATGAGCGCCATTTGAAGCTGGTACTGCAAAGGCTTCGTGAAAACAAGCTATATGCCAAACTGAAGAAATGCGAGTTCTGGCTTGAGGAAGTAGCATTCCTTGGGCACGTGGTGTCAAAACATGGAGTATCTGTCGACCCGGCGAAGATTGAAGCCATACAAAGTTGGGAGCAACCGAAGTCGGTAACCGAAGTACGTAGCTTTCTGGGCTTAGCTGGTTATTATCGGAGATTTGTGGAAGGATTTTCTCGAATCGCTACTCCGTTAACTCAGCTGACTCGGAAAGATACAAAATTCGTATGGAGTGAGGAATGCGAGAAGAGTTTCCAAGAACTCAAGAGGAGACTCATTTCGGCACCTGTTTTGACAATACCATCTGGTTCGGATGGATTTGTTATCTACAGCGATGCTTCAGGCAAAGGGTTAGGATGTGTTCTCATGCAACATGGGAAAGTCATAGCCTATGCCTCACGACAACTCAAAGAATATGAGAGGAATTATCCTACTCATGATTTGGAGTTGGCAGCAGTCGTTTTTGCGTTGAAGATCTGGAGACACTACCTGTATGGGGAGAAAGTGGAGATCTATACAGATCATAAAAGCCTCAAATATTTCTTCACCCAAAAGGAACTCAACATGCGGCAACGACGTTGGCTTGAGCTGTTGAAAGATTACGATCATACCATCCAATATCATCCTGGAAAAGCAAACGTAGTAGCTGACGCATTGAGTAGAAGATCATATGCGGGTACGAGTGCAATGTTTTTAACACAAAGGCCCATTTTGTATGACTTGCAAAGGATGGAGATAGAGATGAAGGCTCCAAGTACCCACATGATGATATCAAATATACGAGTAGAACCGACTTTAATCGATAAAGTTAAAGCTGCTCAAGCTACGGATATAGAGCTGATGCGTATGAAGAAGAAAGTGCAAGAAGGTGCTATTCCAGAAGCAAGAATCGATGAAGAAGGAATACTTCGAGTCAACTCCAGACTTTGTGTTCCTAACGATTTTGACTTGAAGCATAGAATAATGATGGAGGCACACAACACACCGTTTGCAATCCATCCTGGGAGTACCAAAATGTATCACGATCTTCGACATACATTTTGGTGGAGCAATATGAAAAGAGAGATCGCGGAGTTTATCTCGAGATGTTTAACTTGTCAACGTGTAAAAGCGGAGCATCAAGTACCAAAGGGTCCATTGCAACCACTTGAGATTCCGAAATGGAAGTGGGAACACATTACTATGGATTTTGTTACAGGTCTTCCCAAGGTTTCTCAAGGCATAGATGCGATTTGGGTTATTGTTGATAGATTAACCAAGTCCGCTCATTTCTTGCCGATACGTGAGACTTATTCCCTTGAACGTCTTGCTAGTATGTACGTGAACGAGATTGTGAGATTGCATGGCATGCCAGTATCCATAGTTTCGGATCGTGACCCAAGATTCACTTCACGATTTTGGGTTAGCTTGCAGAAAGCTATGGGCACGGATTTACGATTCAGTTCAGCATACCATCCTCAAACGGACGGACAATCAGAGAGGACTATTCAAACTCTTGAAGATCTATTAAGACTTTGTGTCTTAGATCTCAAAGGGAGTTGGGATAAGTACCTACCATTGGTGGAATTCTCCTACAACAACAGTTATCAGGCGAGCATAGGTATGGCTCCATTTGAGGCGTTGTATGGAAGAAAATGTCGTTCTCCAGTATGCTGGGACGAGGTGGGTGAAGCAACATTGTTGGGACCAGAATTGGTACGCATTACTACAGAGAAGATCCAAACGATTCGACAACGTATACAAACGGCACAGGATCGACAAAAGAGTTATGCGGATCTTCATCGGAAGGACGTGGAATTTAATATTGGGGATCATGTATTGTTACGTGTTGCACCATGGAAGGGAGTTACAAGATTTGGGAAGAGAGGAAAGCTCAATCCAAGATTTGTTGGTCCATTTGAGATTCTTGAGCGAATAGGAAATGTGGCATATAGACTCGCATTACCTCCAAGCATGTCTCGTGTTCATAATGTTTTTCACATATCTATGCTTCGTAAATATGTTAAAGACCCGAACCACATTATTGAGTTAGAACCAGACGAGATAGCTGAAGATTTAACGTACGAGGAGGTACCTGTTAAGATCTTGGATAGGAAAGAGCATGTCCTACGCACGAAGGTTATACCACAAGTTAAGGTTTTGTGGAGAAACCATGCTATTGAAGAAATGACCTGGGAGTTGGAATCAGAAATGAAAGCGAGGTATCCTCACCTTTTGAAACATCAGGTACGTACGTCAATTTCGAGGACGAAATTTCATAAGGAGGGGAGGTTGTAAGACCCCAACTTATTAATGAATAAAATCAAATTTTCTCTAAATATTATTGTGAATAATAAGGGGTTAATTTGATATAATACTTTGGTTATGGGTGAAATGTGCAAATTTTGCAAAATAAGCAAGTGGTTATAAAATATTTATTTTTGGTCGGTGAATATTCGGTTGGTCGTGGAATATTCTTGCTGTCGGGGAATATTCGTACGACGACGCAGCCTTGTGTGGGCCCCATAACGGAAAGCGATTGGATGAAGAAAACGACAAGTATAAGTTGTTTATAAATAACGGCGTAGTTGTTACCGTTAATACTGTTGGAATACCCGGTGGTTAAAATACAGTAGCACACGGTATTGCACCAATTATTGATTCTTACGTAAGAAGGCACTACTCAATAATTGTTACAGTAGTTATTATTCAATATTTTATTTTATTGATTCAATAATTGCTGCGTTGATATTTTATATTATTGTTGTTTCAATAATTGTTGCTGCACAGTATTTTCATTTATCAGATCAATAATTCATATTATTTGAATAATATTATTAGATAACATTATTGGCAATGTCTAGAAAGTTCTGTCTAAGGAGAGGTTTGGTCATCTAATTGCGCGCCAGTAAGGAGAAATCCTTATTGGAAAGCCCCCTCTTTCCTGGGAACGGCCTGGTTGTCATAAATGTGATTCTGTAATATTATTTGTGAATAATTAATTATTGATTCATATGATAAGGAAATATTTATTTTATGTGGATATAAATGAGGGATATATTTTTGTGGTTAAAAATGAAGGAGTTAATGTTGAGGTTTTTATCAGTATTTTTGTCGGAATGGAGGTATTAAAAATCAGGGTTTTTGAGATAGTTTGCGGGGGTTATAATTTTTAATCCGACCGTTGGATCGTGGTAATTTTTGGATATGTTATACATATATAAGTTGAGTATATGTCCACAAATTTTGAACCGTTAAAAATGAACGTATGATTTATTATGAATTTTACAAGATGACTGGTTCAGAAATTGTTGAATTTTCGGAGTTTATCATTTTGATGGAAAATTCTAGAATTGGTGGGCCCCACTTGTGGTTGGTGAAGAAATGTGCTGAATTATATTTCAAATGTGGTAGGTGGGAATAGTAGCAGGTAAAGCCATCAGGTTGCAGGTCAAACCTACCAAAATTTTCCTATAAATAGAGGGCTAAGTTAGAATTGAAAATTACACCAGAAACAAGTTTTCTCTCTTTCTCTCTCTAGATTATTGAGTGTATTTTGTGAGTATTTAGATACTTTGAGAGTTTCTATTCATCAGAGCAAGTTTCTTTCAGCCTTATACCAGTATTCCGACCAGAAGTACTGATATTTTGAGGTAAGGGATATTATTTTCTTCTTAATGATATTATTTTCTTCAATATCATTATGCTGAAATATTGATATGAATTTTTATCAAATTTGAAACTTTTTGTGTCGGGGGTTACTATTCACGTATACGGCACTATTCACGTATACGGCACTATTCACGAATACGGCACTATTCACCGAAAAATAAAATTTTCCTTTTTTGTCCAAGATGTCTATTATGGTTACTATCTTTGATTGTATCCATGTTTTGATCTTTATTTTTGAATTCTGCTTCACAATTGATTATTATGAAGTATTATTGATCTTGGATAAACTGTTATACGAATCCCTACTATTTGTCCTTCTGTCTCATTGGATTCGTTCTCTTTAAGATATTTTTCATCATCCTCAGTCCTAAATGATGATATTAATGAATATCTTTGGCCTGTAGTGCAAAGATGTATAATTACTTGATGAATATCTTTGGCCTGTAGTGCAAAGATGAACAGGTGTTGAGATGAACATGACCGACTGATGATACAAATGAATATCTTTGGCCTGTAGTGCAAAGATGAATATTTGGTTAAAGATGATTATTAATTGATGTTACAGGGATAAAATATTGATGATGGACTTTTAAATCTTAGAAGATAGTAGAATTCTTTCTCTACTTGACTCTTCTAATGGTTTGTTGTTTCCGCTGCAGTTGTTGATCTAAAACTTGTTGTCGATTATATTTTATCAGATTTTTCCCTGTTGAAGACTAACGATAATTTGTTGTATATTATCTTAGTCATAATATTCTTTACTGGGCTAGTTGAGCTCACCCTTTTCCTTTTTGTTCCATTTTTCTTCTCAGGAGGTGAGAACATAGCAGGATCTAGTCGGGGTATGGAGTAATGGTTCTAGAAAGATGTATTAGCAGTCCTCACTATTTCTGTAAAATAGTGTTTGAATAATTGTAATGAGGATTTATTTGAGTGTGGATATTGTCTAGAAGACAATATTTGTATTTAAACTCACAGTATGTGTTGTCGTATTTTGCACGACAATTGTATTATTGAAGTTGTAGTTTGCTTTCTGTACCATGTATTTGGCGACTCAGAATGGGGGTTGTATACCTATTCTGGGGGCGTCACATGAGGGGCTCGAGCACTTGATGCATTGGTTAATGTCAATGCTATAATAGTAATAGTCTAATAGATTATGTTTCAAATTAGGTATAGTTAGTAATAGTCTAATAAATTCTATCTCCAGTATATACTTTTAATTTTTGGGAAATTAGATAAATATTCTTGTTTATTATCGAATATATGGTCTCCGTTGTTTTATATAGCGTATGCTTTAGTTTTAAAGTATGCTTGATATAATTCTCATTGCCGACTTTGTCACTAAGTTAATTGTTCAATGTAAGTTTTATGTTAAATTTTATTGAAGGTTTAGACTTTTTTGTTGTTTCAATTGGTTTTGAAATCGAAACCGCACCAATTAAAACCGCATCGCACACTTTAAAACTGCACCGCATCAATCACAAGCGGTTTCGTGTGCGATTTTGAATTTTTCAAACCACACCTAAGCGGTTTCGAGTGCGATTTCCAAACTACACCATACTCACCCCTAACGTTGACACACAAAGTAAAAAATCACCTATCAACTTACATATTCACACAATATTAATTAATTAATCAAAATTAATTTTATACTGACCACCCCTAGAATTTCCAAATCAAATGGATAACTGATAAAGGTGGTCATCTCTCGTGAGTGCCTATTAATAAACATACGAAATGAATGGAATGGAATGGAATGGTGGGGTTCCACAGCATCAAATCACTGGTGGAAGGCATGTGGTGCAAGTATCTATGTCTATATATCTCTATTCTAAATTCATCATATTAAATACTCTAATAAATTGAATCAATTTTAAGTTTAAATTAAAAAAAAGCAAACAATTATCCTATATCAGGGAATGGCTGAAATATAAATATTGAGTTAAATACATAATTTATGATTATCATCGCCCACTTCCATTCCAAGGCCAGGGGCAGGGGTCATATTTTATCGGCTTCAAATGAGATTATTTCCCTTTTATTACAAGGCTAGGGATTAGGGAAAGGGTCATATTTTAATCTTTTAAAAAATATATTCCTTCCAATTTAAAATATAAGATCATGCAATATTAATTTAAAATATTTTTAATTTCAAATTTATACGAGATAATACAAAATATTTTTCAATAGTGGATGATCACTTGTTAGTTTGATTACGTTACACGACAAACGATACTAAATTTAAAATAAAACTTTTGAAAATTCAGAAGACCGAATGAATAAGTCGTACTCATAATCGCATCAGGTCTCCAAAGTGAACGGTCAAATGATTCAGCTATGGATAAAATTATAGACCGCATTTTAGTTGAACATGAACCATTCAAGTTGTTAAATGACAGTTTTAACTGTTGTTAAGGTTTCAACATCCAGTTGTGTTTCAGCTAAATGTAGGGTCCGCAATCCACATGGCTATTGCGAGGAATGTGATCCAACACTAGGCTTATTTTTGGTGTCGGCTCACACCCCAAAAAAGCTAAGAAAATTTTGAGCTAAAGTTTCAAGGGAAACTTACTTTTTACTTGATTTGGTTAAGGCAAAAGGAGTAAATTTTTTTTATAAAAAAAAAATATATATTATTTAATTATTTGGTCATGTGTACTCTCACCTATAGTGCATTTCAATCATTTAATTTATTGGCATTATGAATATAAATATTACTCGCGTATAAATTATATGAGATAAAATTATTTTTTTTATAAAATTTAAACAATTAAATTAAAAAATTAAACTAAAGAGTATACAATAGTAATATAGATTTTTAATAACTAAGGGCATAATAATAATTAACTTACACTAAGCCTTTTTTTAAGCCATAAAAAAAACTACTCTACTCCCTATGGATAACATGTACCATCAATATTTTTTATTAACTTATTTCATTCTATTAAGGTGTTGTTTGTTTATATTTAATTGTCTCTTAATGGATTATCTTTTATTTGTTAAGAGGTATGATACTGTTTTTTTATTTTTTTTGTTACCACTGAATGCCTCTTAATTGGTAAGACAGAAAATAAAATCTTAATAATTAAGAGGTGCCTCTTGATGAAATTTTTTTGATCAAAATTTTTTACATAAATATATTCAACAATATTATGTACTCATTTTTATTAAATTAAATATTTAAAATTATTAAATAAAATTTTACCCTTTAAAATAGTAAAATAGTGTGATTAAGAGACAACTTACATTTTAGTTATCAAATAATTTTTTAGGTTTAGACCTCATAACCATTCAAATGATCTAATTTACCAAGACATCATAATTATTCAAATTTTAATTTTCAGATTTATCAAATATAACCTGTAAGACCCCAACTTTTATAAATAAAGATGAATTTTCTATAAATATCATTTTTGAATATTATGGAGTTAATTTGATATAATGTTATAGTTGTGGGTAATATTTATAAATTTTGCAAAGTAAGCAAGTTGTTATAAAATATTCGTTTGGTCGGAGAATATTCTTTTTGTCGGGGAATATTCGTACGACGGCACAATCATTGGTGGACCCCACAACGGAATTATTGTCGGATTGAGAAAACGACAGAATTATCTTTCTATAAAAAAATAACGGCTGAGGTGTTACCGTTAAAACCGTTAAAACTGTTGAACTACTCGGTAGTAAAAGTACAGTAATACGCGTGGTTGCATAGTAGCACACGGTATTGATTATTGATGCTTACGTGAGAAGTCACTCAGCTATACTCAATTATTGCTACAGTAATTGCTGCATCATATCTCTTAAATTATTGTCATAGTATCATCTGTATAATATGTTATATTATTGAGACGTTGTGGTAAGTTTGGTTATTTTATGGGGGGCCATATGTCATCATCTAAGAGTCTCTTCGTCAATAGTAATTACCGTCGTCAATAGTAATTACCGTCGTCAATAGTAATTACCGTCGTCAATAGTATTTACCTTGGTCAATAGTAATTACCTTCGTCAATAGTATTTACCTTGGTCAATAGTAATTACCTTCGTCAATAGTATTTACCTTGGTCAATAGTAATTACTTTCGTCAATAGTAGTTGTCCCTTCAATATTACCAAGAGTCATTTGACCCTTCGTTAAGACCAAGAGTCATTTGACCCTTCGTTAAGACCAAGAGCCACCCTCAGTTTTTCTATAAATAGAGGCCTAGGGCTTCATTATTTTTCACGAATTCATTCAAGCTATAGAGAGAGAAAGTATAGAGAGAATAAGAGAGAGAGAGATAAAAGTATTCTGCTACATCACTTTTCCAATATCCAGTTCTTTTAAGGTAGGGAATATTATTTCTTTTATATTCATGAAGAGAACTTCTGTTATTCCATTCGTTATTATTCTGTTGGAATAACCAGTATACGCGGTCTACCCTATACTTGGTGACATTCTTCTATTATTCTGTTGGAACATCCTGTCTGTGTGTTTTACACCGGACCTGGTTCCGTTTATTATTCTGTTGGAACATCCTGTCTGTGTGTTTTACACCGGACCTGGTTCCGTTTTATTATTATTCTGTTGGAATATCCTGTCTGTGTGTTTTACACCGGACCTGGTTCCATTATTTATTATTCTGTCGGAATATCCTGTCTGTGCGTTTACGCCGGACCTGGTTCCATTATTTATTATTCTATTGGAATAACCTGTCTGTGCGGTCTATCGCATGCATGGTGATTTCTTTTGTTATTCCATTCTTTATTGTACTCAGTTGGTTAAGTTTTGACTTCTATACTCCATGAAATTTGTGGAATATCCTTGATAGTTGCGTTTCATCCAGTATCTTTTCAAGAAAATATTCTTCTAAGCATTCTTGAATTTTACTCCACAATGCAGTATCATGTTGACAATTTGGACGTTGTTAATTCCTGGATAAATTAATTCTTGAACTTGTTTTATTGAATTCTTATATCATTGTCATCATCCTCATGTTTATAAAATGTTGAAAGTCATCTGTGGCATGTAGTGCATAGATGGACTTGGTATGATTATGACCAGGGATTATTCGGTATAATCATGACCGTAATGTTACAAATGATGTGGTAAAAGTCCTCATTGGCCCGTAGTGCATTGATGGACAGTTGTTGGCATGATCATGACCATTAATGAATATACGAATATCCTTGGCCGTAGTGCAGGGGTGATTCGATGATGTGGATTATTTTATTAAGCTGAGTCTCAGCGATCACAGTGTTGAAAAACTTTTTAAATCATAAAAGATAGTAGAGTTTATTTTCTACTTGACTCTTTTAATGGATTGCTTGTTCCGCTACAGTTAAACTTGATGTCTATTATATTTTATCAGTTTAACATTGTTGAAGGCTAATGATAATTTATTCTGCATTATCTTAGTCATAATATTTCTTACTGGGCTAGTTGAGCTCACCCTTTCTTTCACTGTTCTCTTCAGGAAATGAGAACGTAGCTGGGACAAGTCGGGGTACGGAGTGATGGTCCGAATGATAGTATTAGTTAGTAGTCCTCACTATTCTATGTAATGGTGTGTTAATAAATGTAATGAGGACTCCTTTTGAGTATGAATACTCTCTAGAAGATAATATTTGTATTCAAACTCACAGTTTATGTTTTGTCGTATTGTACACGACAGTTGTATTAATCAGTTGTATTTGTATTCTGTACTATGTATCTGACGACCCAAGATGGGTGATGTATACCTAATTTTGGGGGCGTCACAGTTGGTATCAGAGCTTAGGGATATGATCCCTGGCTAAGATGTGAGAATAGAACTAGGAGGGGAGAGACGGGGAATTCCTTCGCTAGTATGCATACCTAAGTTTATTTGCATGGTATTTAATTGGTCGGTCATAATATAAGGATAATATATGACATATCAATTAATTTTTATTTTGTGGCAGTATCTGAAAATGGCATCTGAGAATGTTGAGAATAGCAATGGAGCACAGACGACTGTTGATTCACCACATATCAATAATCAGGATAATGTGCATCAGGAAGGTGTCAATCCTCATGCAAACAACAACACTGACCAAATGATGAATGATCAAATGTTCAGAGGCTTTATGCAATTCATGCAACAACAGGTGAAAGCGGCTCCTGTCCACAACGTAGGTGGAAATACTGGAAACTCTCAGGCGGTCACCGCTAAACAGTTTAAGGAGCTGGGACCACCGGAGTTTAAGGGAGAACCCAAACCACTTGTAGCTGAAACATGGATAAAGCAGATCACCAAGATATTTGATGTCTTGGGTTGCTCCGAGGAGCAAAAGGTTCCCTTTGCCGCCTTTATGTTGCGAGGAGAGGCAGATTACTGGTGGGAATCGATAAAGCGTACTCAACCTGCCGCACTGAAGATGTCCTGGGAGAAGTTCCAAGAGCTGTTTAACGACAAATACTTTCCCGAGAGTATTCGTCACATGAAGGAGGTGGAGTTCATCAAATTGGAGCAGAATAATATGACCGTGTCGCAGTACGAGGCAAAATTTGCGGAGTTATCCCGGTTTGCGTCCCACCTGGTGGATAATGAAGAAAGAATGACGCGGATGTTTTTAAGAGGTTTGAAGCCGGAGATACGTCAACATCTTGTTTCTCATAAACTGTGTTTGTATTCAGATGTTGTAAATAGGGCTCAGTTGGTGGAGCGCGATAACGAGACAACGCAACCAAAAGAGAGCAGCCGGCAAAATGATAATACCAGTGAGAGCAGTCATCGAAGCGGTGACAACAAGCGTGGAGGGAATCAACAGGCCAGAAATGGTAACCACTTCGGTGGTAATCAGGGCCAAAACAATAAGAATGGACATTTCAAGAAGAGGAGATTCAACAATGATGGAAAGACGTCAGCACCAGCACCTGTCGTTAAGGAAGGAGAACGACCACCTATCATATGTTTCAAATGCGGAGGGGAGGGGCACATCAGTCCAAACTGCGCGATGCCGTCCAAAGCATGTTATAATTGTGGAAGAGAAGGTCATTTAGCCCGATTTTGTCGTTTACCGAAGACAAATTCAGCTAGGATGGAGGCACCAAAAGCCGTCCCAGAAAAGTCAAAACCGGTTGTGCAAGGGAGAGCGTTTGTTGTGAACTCCCAGAGAGCAAGGAACCCGAATGAGGTCATCACGGGTAAGCTTATTATAAACTCTAAAGAAGTTTATACTTTATTTGATACCGGTTCAACCCATTCTTTTATTTCTCCTACTTGCGCTCATCGATTAAATTTGATTCCGGAGAAATTAGACTTTGACTTATCTGTGGAAACTCCGTTGGGAGAAACCTTCATTACATCCACTGTTTATAAGTCTTGTTTGGTTCAAGTTGGTACCCACACATTACCTATCGATCTGATTTCATTAAAAATACTTGCATTTGACGTGATTCTAGGGATTGATTGGTTAACTACTCATTATGCAAAAATTGATTGTTTTCGTAAGGTTGTTAGTTTTCATATTCCTAATCGACCTATTATGCGAATTCAAGCAACCAAACCATTAAAATCAATCGCTGTCATCTCAAGCCATAAAACTATTCGTTTATTGAAAAACGGATGTCAAGCTTTCTTAGCTCATGTCACAGATCTAAACAAAAATACGTCAGTTTTGAATGATATTTCTATTGTTAATAAATTCCCTGACGTATTCCCTGAAGAACTTCCTGGCCTACCCCCAGAGCGTGAAATTGAATTTTGTATCGATCTTGAACCCGGTACAAAACCCATTTCCAAAGCCCCATATCGAATGGCTCCTATTGAACTTCAGGAGTTAAAGATCCAACTGCAGGAATTGTTAGACATTGGCTTTATTCGTCCTAGTACTTCTCCTTGGGGAGCTCCTGTTCTATTCGTGAAGAAGAAAGATGGAAGTATGCGACTTTGTATTGATTATCGGGAGTTGAATCATGTCACCATCAAAAATAGGTACCCATTGCCACGTATTGATGACCTGTTTGACCAGTTGCAAGGAGCACAATTCTTTTCAAAGATCGATCTTCGTTCTGGATATCATCAGCTGAAGGTTAGAACTGAGGATATTCCAAAGACGGCTTTTAGAACTCGGTACGGGCATTATGAATTCTTAGTTATGTCTTTTGGATTGACTAATGCTCCTGCTGCCTTCATGGATATGATGAACAGGGTATTTAAGGAATATTTGGATCACTTTGTGGTCGTCTTTATCGATGACATCCTTGTTTATTCCAAAAGCCGTGAAGATCATGAGCAACACTTGAGGCTGGTACTCCAAAAGCTTCGTGAATACAAACTTTATGCCAAGTTGAAGAAATGCGAGTTCTGGCTGGAAGAGGTAGCATTCCTTGGGCACGTAGTATCAAGTCGTGGAATATCTGTTGACCCGGCAAAGATTGAAGCTATTCAAAGCTGGGAGCAACCTAAATCAGTGACCGAGGTACGTAGCTTTCTTGGTTTAGCTGGTTATTATCGAAGATTCGTGGAAGGATTTTCTCGAATCGCTACTCCATTAACTCAGCTGACTCGGAAAGATACAAAGTTTGGTTGGAGCGAAGAATGTGAGCAGAGTTTTCAAGAACTCAAGAGGAGACTCATTTCAGCACCTGTTCTAACAATACCATCTGGCTCGGAGGGATTTGTCATCTACAGTGATGCTTCGAGCAAAGGGTTGGGATGCGTTCTCATGCAACATGGAAAAGTCATAGCCTATGCATCAAGACAACTCAAGGAATATGAGAGGAATTATCCTACTCATGATCTAGAGTTGGCAGCTGTTGTCTTTGCACTTAAAATTTGGAGGCATTACTTGTATGGGGAGAAAGTGGAGATCTTTACGGATCATAAAAGTCTCAAATATTTCTTCACTCAAAAGGAACTCAACATGCGACAACGACGTTGGCTTGAACTGTTGAAAGATTATGATCATACCATTCAATACCATCCTGGAAAAACGAACGTGGTAGCTGACGCATTGAGTAGAAGATCATATGCGGGTACAAGTGCAATATTAACAACGCAAAGGCCCATTTTGTGTGACTTGCAAAGGATGGAGATAGAGTTGAAGACTCCAGGGACCCATGTGATGATGGCGAATATACGAGTAGAACCGACTTTAATCGATAAAGTTAAAGCTGCTCAAGCTACAGACCTGGAGCTGATGCGTATGAGGAAGAAAGTGCAAGAAGGTTCTATGCCGGAAGCAAGAATCGATGAAGAAGGAATACTTCGAGTCAACTCCAGACTTTGTGTTCCTAACAACCCTGATTTAAAGTATGAAATCATGATGGAGGCGCACAACACACCGTTTGCAATCCATCCTGGAAGTACCAAAATGTATCATGATCTTCGTCATACATTTTGGTGGAGCAATATGAAGAGAGAGATAGCGTTGTTTATCTCAAGGTGTCTAACTTGTCAACGAGTCAAAGCGGAGCATCAAGTACCAAAAGGTCCATTGCAACCACTTGAAATTCCAGAATGGAAGTGGGAGCACATTACCATGGATTTCGTTACCGGTCTTCCTAGGGTTTCTCAAGGTATTGATGCGATTTGGGTCATTGTTGATAGATTGACCAAGTCTGCTCATTTCTTACCGATACGAGAAACTTATACACTTGAACGTCTTGCTCGTATGTACATAAACGAGATTGTAAGACTGCATGGTATGCCAGTATCCATAGTTTCTGATCGAGACCCAAGATTCACTTCACGATTTTGGGTTAGTTTACAAAAAGCTATGGGCACGGAGTTACGATTTAGTTCAGCATATCATCCTCAGACGGACGGACAATCAGAGAGGACTATTCAAACTCTTGAAGATCTATTAAGACTCTGTGTCTTTGACTTCAAGGGAAGTTGGGACAAGTTCTTACCATTGGTTGAGTTTTCCTACAACAACAGTTATCAAGCAAGTATTGGCATGGCTCCATTCGAAGCATTGTATGGAAGAAAATGTCGTTCTCCAGTATGCTGGGATGAGGTGGGCGAAGCAACGTTGTTGGGACCGGAGTTGGTACGTATGACTACAGAAAAGATTCAAACGATCCGACAACGTATAAAAACCTCACAAGATCGACAAAAGAGTTATGCTGATCTTCATCGAAAGGACGTGGAATTTGATGTAGGAGATCATGTGTTCTTACGTGTTGCTCCATGGAAAGGTGTTACGAGATTTGAAAAGAGAGGAAAGCTAAATCCTCGATTCATCGGTCCATTTTTAATCCTCGATCGAGTAGGAACTGTGGCTTATAGACTCGCTTTACCGCCAAGTATGTCTCGTGTTCATAACGTTTTCCACATATCCATGTTACGCAAATATGTGGAAGACCCGAACCACATTATTGAGTTAGAACCGGACGAAATAGCGGAGGATTTGACGTATGAAGAAGTTCCTGTTCAAATCTTGGATAAGAAGGAACATATTCTACGCTCCAAGGTTATACCTCAAGTCAAAGTTTTGTGGAGAAACCACGATGTTGAGGAAATGACTTGGGAGTTAGAATCAGAAATGAAATCAAGGTATCCTTACCTCTTCGACATACCAGGTACGTACCCTAATTTCGAGGGCGAAATTTCATAAGAAGGGGAGGTTGTAAGACCCCAACTTTTATAAATAAAGATGAATTTTCTATAAATATCATTTTTGAATATTATGGAGTTAATTTGATATAATGTTATAGTTGTGGGTAATATTTATAAATTTTGCAAAGTAAGCAAGTTGTTATAAAATATTCGTTTGGTCGGAGAATATTCTTTTTGTCGGAGAATATTCGTACGACGGCACAATCATTGGTGGACCCCACAACGGAATTATTGTCGGATTGAGAAAACGACAGAATTATCTTTCTATAAAAAATAACGGCTGAGGTGTTACCGTTAAAACCGTTAAAACTGTTGAACTACTCGGTAGTAAAAGTACAGTAATACGCGTGGTTGCATAGTAGCACACGGTATTGATTATTGATGCTTACGTGAGAAGTCACTCAGCTATACTCAATTATTGCTACAGTAATTGCTGCATCATATCTCTTAAATTATTGTCATAGTATCATCTGTATAATATGTTATATTATTGAGACGTTGTGGTAAGTTTGGTTATTTTATGGGGGGCCATATGTCATCATCTAAGAGTCTCTTCGTCAATAGTAATTACCGTCGTCAATAGTAATTACCGTCGTCAATAGTAATTACCGTCGTCAATAGTATTTACCTTGGTCAATAGCAATTACCTTCGTCAATAGTATTTACCTTGGTCAATAGTAATTACTTTCGTCAATAGTATTTACCTTGGTCAATAGTAATTACTTTCGTCAATAGTAGTTGTCCCTTCAATATTACCAAGAGTCATTTGACCCTTCGTTAAGACCAAGAGTCATTTGACCCTTCGTTAAGACCAAGAGCCACCCTCAGTTTTTCTATAAATAGAGGCCTAGGGCTTCATTATTTTTCACGAATTCATTCAAGCTATAGAGAGAGAAAGTATAGAGAGAATAAGAGAGAGAGAGACTAAAAGTATTCTGCTACATCACTTTTCCAATATCCAGTTCTTTTAAGGTAGGGAATATTATTTCTTTTATATTCATGAAGAGAACTTCTGTTATTCCATTCGTTATTATTCTGTTGGAATAACCAGTATACGCGGTCTACCCTATACTTGGTGACATTCTTCTATTATTCTGTTGGAACATCCTGTCTGTGTGTTTTACACCGGACCTGGTTCCGTTTATTATTCTGTTGGAACATCCTGTCTGTGTGTTTTACACCGGACCTGGTTCCGTTTTATTATTATTCTGTTGGAATATCCTGTCTGTGTGTTTTACACCGGATCTGGTTCCATTATTTATTATTCTGTCGGAATATCCTGTCTGTGCGTTTACGCCGGACCTGGTTCCATTATTTATTATTCTATTGGAATAACCTGTCTGTGCGGTCTATCGCATGCATGGTGATTTCTTTTGTTATTCCATTCTTTATTGTACTCAGTTGGTTAAGTTTTGACTTCTATACTCCATGAAATTTGTGGAATATCCTTGATAGTTGCGTTTCATCCAGTATCTTTTCAAGAAAATATTCTTCTAAGCGTTCTTGAATTTTACTCCACAATGCAGTATCATGTTGACAATTTGGACGTTGTTAATTCCTGGATAAATTAATTCTTGAACTTGTTTTATTGAATTCTTATATCATTGTCATCATCCTCATGTTTATAAAATGTTGAAAGTCATCTGTGGCATGTAGTGCATAGATGGACTTGGTATGATTATGACCAGGAATTATTCGGTATAATCATGACCGTAATGTTGCAAATGATGTGGTAAAAGTCCTCATTGGCCCGTAGTGCATTGATGGACAGTTGTTGGCATGATCATAACCATTAATGAATATACGAATATCCTTGGCCGTAGTGCAGGGGTGATTCGATGATGTGGATTATTTTATTAAGCTGAGTCCCAGCGATCACAGTGTTGAAAAACTTTTTAAATCATAAAAGATAGTAGAGTTTATTTTCTACTTGACTCTTTTAATGGATTGCTTGTTCCGCTACAGTTAAACTTGATGTCTATTATATTTTATCAGTTTAACATTGTTGAAGGCTAATGATAATTTATTCTGCATTATCTTAGTCATAATATTTCTTACTGGGCTAGTTGAGCTCACCCTTTCTTTCACTGTTCTCTTCAGGAAATGAGAACGTAGCTGGGACAAGTCGGGGTACGGAGTGATGGTCCGAATGATAGTATTAGTTAGTAGTCCTCACTATTCTATGTAATGGTGTGTTAATAAATGTAATGAGGACTCCTTTTGAGTATGAATACTCTCTAAAAGGTAATATTTGTATTCAAACTCACAGTTTATGTTTTGTCGTATTGTACACGACAGATGTATTAATCAGTTGTATTTGTATTCTGTACTATGTATCTGACGACCCAAGATGAGTGATGTATACCTAATTTTGGGGGCGTCACATAATCTAAGACTTTATATACAGGAGTCTATAGGGAGAAATATTCTGCCCTTCTCGCTTTAAAATTCGTATACACTATTTATAATGTTTGTGAGTTTTGGATCCCATGTGGATAAAATTGACATAAATTTTATCTTGTCGTGATATATTTTACACTTTTTTTATTATATTAATTATATAAAATATTGTATTAATAAGTTGTGTATAACTTTCAATTGAAATGTATGTAGTAAGGGTATTTTTTTATTGGGAGAATGACACGTAGGGTGTGGGATGAGAATAATATAAATTGCACTCATGTGACCTGTCATGGCACGACACCTCAGCTGTTGCAACAAAACTTTTTGCCATCTAAGCAACCAAATGTCCCCATCAATTACTTTAGTTATACAATTATTTATTTGGACCGGAAAGAAAAAGACATCCAATGAAATTAATTAAAAAAAAAATTGGTTGTTTGTTGTAATTAAGCTAAAGTTTAAGGTAGACCACATGGGAGGGGGGTCATGGCTGACTGGCTGTCCACTAAAGTCCCCCTAGAAGGAAAAAGTTAAATAAAGGGAAAGTAGTGGTTGTGCCTAATTTAATTTCTTCATTTAGTGATTGAGGTGATAATAATAATAATAAAAAAAAAAAAATCTTGATCTTACCCATTTTTAGGGGGATGATTGGGATTTGGTTGTGAAAATTTTGACTCACACAAAAACTCGAGAAAGGATTTTGAAAAAAGGTAAATATTTATTTATATATTTCAATTTTAGTAATATACAATTATTTTATGCAAACAATGAAATTCTATTCTTATAATTTATTAGAAAAATGAAATAGTTCACGACCTCTCTTATCTTTTGTACTACTTCCGATAAATATTATTTCGCGTCTTAATTTCTATCTTATGTTATCAATATAAATTCTTACTATGGAATTTTTAATAATGTCATCCAAACTCCAAAGAATGTTTACTTTTATTCAGCTTCAATTATTAATTCGAGGCACAACAATATTAGTATTATTATTATGGAAAAAAAAGGAGCATGTCTTAGATACATACAAACTGTCTTATATATATATATATATATATATATATATATATATATATATATATATATAAACAAATTTGTGTGTCTTATTATTTTAAAAGATTTTATTAATAATGTTTTTAGTGTTTAACTATTTTTGTTATTGATTGTTTTGATATTTTACTAATTTATCAATTAAAATTAATAATGCTATGGATATTGCATTTGAGGGAGGTTCCTGTGAGTATTATGCCTTTATTAATGTGTGTCGTTCTCATTCAAAGATGGAAAGGCCACGTATCAAAACAAGAGAAAGAGAGGTTGGATGAACAATGTCTTTAATTCATATTTTGTTAATAAAAAAGAAATTAATATTTTCATATCATTTTTTAATATTTTTATATTTATAACTCGTATATTAATTAATAAAAATTCGACATATCAACTAATATATAAGGCCTACGTGTGAAAATATCAATTTTCTAATAAAAACTCATATTTAAATAATAATAATAATAAATTTTAATTTAATTTGTCTCTTCGTCCTCTGATAAAAGAGCCAAGAAACAGTATGTAAACTTGTGAGCAACAACAAGGCCTTGAAAATGGGATTCTCCCCCACTTGGATTCTCAAGCATTAATGATTTATTCATCCATGAGATTAACTACTATTTTTATTTTCATGTTTTCTCTTTTTCAAGGTCAAATTATAATTGTTCACTATTTTTATTTTATTGATATTAGAAACTAATTTCAAATTGATATTCATATAAATAAATAGTTTGTCAGTTCCTCCTCCAATAAAAGGGGAGGGCCAACAAACAGTAAGTAAACATGTGAGCAACAATAAGCCCTTTCAAACAAAATTGGATAATCTCCCTCACTTGGATTCTCAAGCATATAATTATTCATCCATAGGATTTACTACTATTGTCCTTTTTTTCCATCTTGCTTCCTCTCTTACCAAGGTCAAATTATAATTGTTCACTAATTTCAAATCTCAGACTTAATTATGTCCGGACCAGTACGATAATATCAGTACCTATTTGATTTTTCAATTCTCTAATTAATTTTCCCAATCTATTGATGTTCTTGACAATATTCGAAAGAAATTAAGCCACAAGTTGAGGATTGAATTTATTTTTTCTTCTTACTTATTATCTTAATTTTAATTTTCTAATTTTTGGGAGGGTGGATAACAACTTCATTTCATTCCCATTGACAAACTATGATACATACCAACAATGAGGTTAACATCTTGAGAAAACTAATCAGATACCAAACCTTGTCAAAACCTCAATTTCATTAAGTTATTGTTTAGATTAGATAGCTCACCACTCATTTGATTAAAGCTTGGTCCACTATAAATCTAGGCACAATTACCTAATCCAATTTGATTAGACAGTCTAATTAATTTGATTTAATTGATTGATAGCTCTTTATTTTCTTAACCTCGATGGCTTTCGAAAACCTTGATAAGATATTTTTGGTTATTGATTTGCCTTGATATATATATATATAAACATTTGAGTCATATTTATCTGGAATTATACAATTTAATACCTTAGCGCGAATAATTTAATATGTATATAAAATTCAAACTTATTATTAATTGTGATTTTTCGAATGAATATGTAATGATATTAGATTAGTTGATAGCCCGTGCAATGCAAGGGCTAGTTTATTTTTTGATTGTATAATTTTTTAAAATTGGAATGAGAAAGATTTTTCACCATTATATATTCATCATATTTGTACTTCACTGTCTTTCCTATTTTTTGTTTTGATTTCATTTTCCCCATTCATTGTAAGGATGATTTCAGATTAAGTATTATTTGTAATTTCAGAATTCATCAATAAAAAAGTTAAATTTCTTCAAAAACTAAAACTAAATTTCATTAAAAAAAAGAAGAGGAAAACCTCAAAAAAAAATCAATAAAAATAATCAACAATTACTTGATTTGTTCTCGAAATCGAATCGAAAAACACTACAAATTACATCAAAAAATTTCAATAAAACAAAAGAAATAATCATCAATTACCTGATATGTTCTCGAAATCGAATAAATCGGATCGATCGAGCGATTTTGAGCTCACAAAATCAAAATCGAGTGTGGTTCAGGAAAGAGAAGGACAAAACGATGTCAGATTTGTAACAAAAGAGTAAAATTTAACAGAATATAAAACCAATAAATCTACATAAGCATATGAATATATATATATATATATATATATATATATATATATATATATATATATATATATATATATATATATATATATATATATATACACACACACGGTCCGTCTCTAAAGCGAACCTTAAAGAGCGAATCAAAGACGAAACGTCGTCTTTAGTTTCTATGGCGACGGTTCGACCCGTCGCCAAAGACTACATGGCTATGGCGACGGATCGAGCCGTCGCCGTAGAAACCAAAGACGACGGTTCGTCTTTGGTTCGCTTTTTAAGGTTCGCTTTAGAGACTTTCCATATATATATATATAAGTGGATGAAGGAAGTGGAACTCTCTGGAAGTGGAAATGGAAGCGGAAACGGAAGAGGAAGAGGAAGAGGAAGAGGAAGAGGGGTGGAACAAAATAAAAAGTAAGGAGAATTGATTTCGCGGGGAAGGGGAAGAAACTGAAGTGAGGAGGAGGAGGAGACAACTCGGTGAAATTAATATCAAGTAATGAGTTTTTGTTACGTATTAATGGAGTTATGGATTTCAATTGATTAAAATTGGGTGTGTTAATTGATTGATTTGAAATTAGAAATTAATTGATTTCAAATTAATCTAAAACTATGGATTTTAATTGATTAAAATTAGGTGTGTTGATTTGAAATTAATTGAGTTAACTCTGTTGAAATTTAAAAAATTAATTGAGTTAACTCTGTTAAAAATCAAATTGATTTCAATTGATTAAAATTGGGTGTGTTTGGAAGCCAAGTTAATTGTGTCAAAAATCAAATTGATTTCAATTGATTAAAATTGGGTGTATAAAAGATAAGTTGTGATGCCTTTATATATAAATAATAAAGTATTGATTTGTTGGGGGTTAAAATGACTCAAGAACCTATTACTTTTAAAAACAATTATTTTAACTTTAGGACCCAAATTAAATTTGATCAATTATTTGAAACCATTTGGGGTTGGGTGAAGTGAACAGTGGGCAATGGCTAGTAGGCCTAGGAGATTATATATTTGACAGGTAAGGGTTGCCAAGGTTTTTATACAAAAGCCCAATCCTATTTTAACTATTAAATAGCCCATAAGGTCCACTTTAAGGAAAGAAACATTCACATTTAGTAAGCTTTTCGAGATAAATATATATATATATATATATATATATATATATATATATATATATATATATATATATATATATATATATATATATATATAGCAGACTTTATAGTTGCCCCAGTTTCTGCTACATAGTCATTATATGCTTGTAATGTGGATAGCCTATTTCTCTTTTCCAAGAACAAGTTATTAATCCAAACAAAGCTAAGCATAAAAATTGTTTTGCTAAGAATATACTTAGTTATTGTAACGGCAATTATTTCAATAAATACATAATAAATTTAACAACTAAATTTTATTTATTAATAAAATTAAGTGGATAATTGACCATTAATTTTTTGAGTAATTTTGGTAAGTCATAAATGTTAAACGATGTCGTATACTCTATGCACTCGGTAGCTGCAGTCCAAGTCAAGAAAAACGCACAAAGTAAAAAACGGTAGCATCGTCGTCGGCGGCGGAAGGAGGTCAGGTGTTGTAACAGAGAGAAGGGGGATACCGGCGGCGTCGTTCGTAGAAGATGTACAAACATATCTCAATCAGTTGGGCCAACTCTTTCCTTCCTCCAAGAAAGGTCTCCTCTCTTTATTTTTTCACTATCCTTGTTTGTATATTTTTCATTTGCGGCATCCTAAAATTAGAGATTCCTGCTTAACAAGCAAAAATGTCATTTTGAATTTTTAAATAAATTTATATCACAATTTGAATTTTAGGATTTTACAAATTAAGTAGATCAAATGAATGAGCCTCTTTTTGTGAATCTAAATCTGTGTATTGAAAATATCAGATCAGTACCTTTTCCCCCATATTGTTTACCTTTTCCCCCTTCCCTAAACATGCCAGTCAAGCAGGGTATGAATCGTATTCAGACTAGGTTTGAAAAGTAGCCAAGATCTTCTCCCTCGTCCTAATCACGTAAGACGCCCTAATCCTGCACAGTTCAACAAGTCAACACCAAAATGATAATGACCGTCGGGGGATAGCTCCTTCGTGAGAGTCAGTACAGGCGATTACAAGGTTAACAATGGAGGAAAATATTGACTAGTGTCCGAGTGTATGTGAAAATGATAATGTTGTGTGTTTTGTTACCTCTTTTTTCTTTTGTGATCCTTGCCTCATACGTTCTCCAGACCCGGTTTACTGTGCCACCCACTATCTCCTGACACCTCCTCTCCACCCCGGTCATATCAGCCGAAAGTGTACAGCTTATTTTCCTACCTGCTACCACTGTTACCTCCCGCCGGCAATCGGAGTCCCATCCTCAAAGGTGGCAGACATAACAGTCAACTGCTGCCTTTTGTGATGATTATCGGTCAAAGATAGGATAAGTAACATCTTATGAAATGGGCTGACCCAATGACTAAGCCCAATAGTGTAGTCAAGTAGCGGGGCCTAATTCATTTGACCCAACATGACCAAAGTGACATAGACCAAAGGACAAGCCCATTCGGTCTGACCCAGTATAAAAAGTATTATGGTCCACAGTAGCAATAACCAAAATCTTAATTTTGCATCCTTATTGGTTTGTAATGTTCATAATTAAGGTGGTTGTAAACTGGTAATAATTGTGTGCAGTGCCATTATAGAAATAGTCATTTGTGAGCACATTTATGTGTTTTTGTGATTCTTGCTGGCTGATATTACTGATGTGATAATAGAAAAACATGCTCCATACTCTTTGGCTTCAAGTTATGTGGCAGTCCTTTGACATTTAAGGTAATTGGTGTCCATGTTACTTAATTCTCGTGCAATACAAATTGGTCGAGATGAAACTTGTTGCTCAACAATGGGATCTTCAGGTAGTTTCCTCTCAATGGTTTTAAAGCTCATCTTCCAATAATTTAATTACTAACTTTTTTTATATATGTGATCTTGCTTTATCATAACAGGGTTTTCAGGTTCTGCTTGTTAATTTCAGGCATTGAAATGATTGCTGATTTTCAAGTGTCAGAAGGATGCTGATTCTGTGGTGTGTTTATGGTTGGGAACAAATGTGATGCTGGAATATTCATGTGAAGAGGTGCATGATTATACACATAAGATGCATAATGTATGCCTATAGTAGCATCCGGTTGTAGTTTCTGGTTCCAATATTTGGTTACTTAGAATAGATTTGCTGTGCAAGAGAAATCTCATGTTAGTCGGGCCACTTTTAATTTAGTGCATGATACTTCCGCAACATAACATTGCTGACGTTTGCAACAATTTTACCCGCCCTGTATTCTTTTACTGTCAACCTGACTCTTCTGAATGTTTCTCACTTTCTAATTTCTTAGTAATAAATTAAGAAAAATCTTGCCAAATTTGGCCTTTTGGACTATGTATGCCTTACACGAGGCAATAGGGTTTCTGAGGCTTCTTGACGTAGGAGATTTGCCCAAACTCCAGACAAATCATAATTCATAGTTGCGAATGAATGGCGGAAAAGATCATTAAAATGGCGGAAAAGGTTTACATCTCCATTAACTCATCAAGTAGCTGAAACCCGAGCTTAATAACTAATAACGTAATGTTTGATAAAATTTGATGAAATAGTTCTGAATGCTTAAGTAAACTGAATGAGCCGAATGAAACATAATTTTGAAAACTGAATGAAAAAAGTTGTTTGATAATTAACATGTCTAAAATATTTGAAAAATAGATTTTTATTATTTTTTTCCTCCGAAAAATTAAAAATTATTGTAAATTTATTTAATATTACTTAATATAATAGTTAATATTGTCAAAAAAATATTAAATATAAAATATTCATTCAGCCAAAAAAACTACACTTGGTCATTCAATCAAAAAATTTGACCGATTCAACCATTTAGACGATTTTTATTCAAAACAAACGTACTGAATGGCTGACCAATTAAGCTCAAAACGAACATCCCTTGTACAAAATCTATGTTCTTTGCAAGTAGAATTATGGGTTGGGAAGCTCATGAAACTCTTACATGCATTATCTGATGAGTGTTTTACCGGCAACAAAATGCAACAGCCCTTTCTTTTCCGGAAAGAGTAGAAGACTTTTGTTGACAAAAAGGAAATGGGAGCATCATTTCCTCTTTCTATGTCTCAAGATAAACTACGTACTAAAACTTCATACAGCACTGCAATTAATGCACATAGAATACAGAACAAATTAATTTGACTTGGGGTGGGGGCCCAAAGAAACAATCAGTTTTTTCCAACTACTTATGCATCTAAAAAGGTGTAATGTAGGACTATTCTTTATCTTAAATAAAGGGCCCAATTAATTAAGACGAGATTCTTTTACCAACTGATTACTAATTTTCATTGTACGAAGAAGCATTACCGTCATTCGGGTTGACCAATTTTTACAAATTTCTTTTCCCACCTCACACTTGGACTATCTTAATTTAGCATGCCAAATGCATAAAGGAGGAAGCACTGCTGCTGAACCTCGGCAGCATGGCATAGGATTAGCCAAAAGGGAAGGGGCGAGGGGAGAGAGAGGAGAGAGGGTTAATTTGAAGGGGAGACGTGCACGCAAAACGAGGCTTGTTTTGTCTTGGCTTGGAAAAGCAGTTTTGTCTCCATCTGAACCGGTCCAACCCAATTTTTCTTATTAATTTATTAAATTAAATAAATACTAAAAACAAGCATAAAGCTGTTTGACTTTGAGTTTTGATCATCGACATCTTACATTTAAGGAGTTGAAGGAATAACATCGGTTTGAATTTGAACGGCCTTGGCTAATTTAGAATATTTTTTTCCTTTTATCCTGTATCCATTTTTAAAAAATTATTGTTTAAAATTTTTGTATATAAATTAAGAAAGTGCTCCATCATTTATAATATAAAATTTGTTTAAAATTCAATTACTGCTTTTTTATAGAAAGTTGAAAATTATTAATACAAGAAAAAGAATTTCTTGAGACAATAACGCTCTGTTTCTGAGTTTTAAAATGGACAGAAAAGAAAAGAAATTGACGGAAAATTTAAGTTTTCTTTCCAATTCTTATGTTTATGAGTTTTTTAATAAACAGAAAAAAAAATTAATAAAAAAAAAACTTGGCCACTTTTCCTACCAAAGTTTTCCGTCCAAAATTGGCATGATTTGGACGGAAAAGAAATTGGAATAAGTAATATTTTTATAATTCTCATATTATCTTCAACTTTTAATATAATAAATTTTAAATTACAACTCATGTCCTCAATTTTAAATTTTCTATTCTTTTCTATTAAAAACTCAGAAACAACACAAAGGAAAATTTTAAGTTTTCTATTCTTTTCTTTTCTGTTCTAATCTAAGTTTTCTATTCTTTTCTTTTCTGTTCAAAACTCAGAAACAGAATGTAAGAAAAGGTATAGATAATATAGGAAAGTAAATAATTTATTCTCCTCGGAAGTTGTAAATGACAAATTTTTTAAAATAAATTTTTTCTTCTAAAACAACAATATTTTATGAACGGAAGGGGGAGTACTACTATCTAACCATACATCCAGAGGCGGAACGAAGGGGCGGGGGAAAATCCGACGCCGGTAGATCGGCGGTCCAGGCGGAACTAGGGTGGGGGGCGGGGGCTGGGGCGGTCAACCAGCCGCCAGCAACAGATCTGCTCCGTCGCGGCGCCGCTCCGATCTTCTTCTTCGGTCTCTTATTCGCAATCATGGTGAGTATTTCTCCTCAATTTTTTCAGCTAATCACTAATTGTATTTATAAATTTTGAAGCTGAACAACTAATTTAGTATTATGTCTTCTTTTTTTCTGTATAGCCGTTCAAGCGTTACGTTGAGATCGGGAGAGTTGCCCTGGTGAACTACGACAAAGACTATGGCAAGCTCGTTGTCATTGTTGATGTTATCGATCAGAACCGAGTAAGTAATATTTCTCTCTGTAAATCTTAACTTTCATCTGTTTGGGTATTTTTGTTAATTTTTTATCCTCAATTTGTTCTATGGCAGATGTGATGAAATGATCTTAGTAAATCTCTTATTTCTAGCTGTCTGATATAATTGAATGAGTCAAGTAAATCTAATTGGCTTGTCATTTTGAGACCTCAGAGTTAATCCATCAGATCAATGGCATTTGCTTTACGGGTCTCTATGAATCACTTGTAAAAATAGGTTGTTCTCTTTCTTATTTTTCAGCATTTTCCAGCTACAAAACTTATAGCAATGTCTTATTCTATTTTGTTTAGTACAACTCTTAGTTTATTTGATTTTTTTGCAAGTTGTTTTTATAATTTTGTAAATGTATACTTACTTTGACAATTTGATTGGTTGAAGTTCACATAATACTTTCAATTAAAAAGATATTAAAAACAAATATGATAAGATGGGAACTAGACTAACTTTGACAATTTGAAAAGGGGTTGAGTTGTTTGTACTCCAAGATTACCTTCTCAAATTATTCCTAACTAGGAATGCTTTTGTTTTGGTAGGAGACTTGATCTCCCAATTTGGTCACAAACATGTAAACGAGTAGGAATGTGTCTATACTTATATGCTTATATAAAACTATTGGGAATATGCTCAGTTTACAGTTAGAATGATTAAATCATTGTGCACAAGAAGCATCATAATTGGTGTAGTGTGCAGCACTTACCACACAAGATTTCCGACTTACTCTATAATTTGTATACTTATTTGATTCTTTTTCTTCTTCTTTGTGTCTTGGCTTGTATTTTCATGTTTGTGAATGGTTTATGTCAAAGTTAATGGTGTTAGTTTGTTGATGTAAATTAACTGTTTCAGTTTGTTGGCAGAAAGCATTGTGTTACCGGACTTATTCCAGTGTAATTGGAATATGGTGGAGTTATTTGAAATTTATAGTTTTTCTCTAATCTACCTTGGAAAAAGGATTAAACTTGCAAGTGGTGGTATTAATAATTTTGGCCCGCTTAGTTTAAAAATTTTGACCCCCCTACAAAAACGTTTTGGTTCCGTTACTACATAGATCATTTCAACATTAAAAGGAAGAGAGCTAGGTTAATGCCCAAAGACATGTATATATATATGGGATTTCATCTATGGCAACCGGTTGCCAGAACACTATTCATAACAACCAAGTTGTAACATCTTATAGCGGCTTAGTGATATTTTATATTAAAAAAAGTAAACCGCTTGAATAACAATATTATTCTTGCTACTACTTGCACGAAAATTGATGAAGCTACTTGATACTCCTTCCGTTCCTTAATATAGGTCGTTTTAGAGAAAAAAATTTGTTCCTAAATATAAGTCGTTTGAGAATTTCAAGTAAGCATTAATTGCATAGTTTTCAATATTACCCCAAATAATAAATGTAACTTTGGTTCTCTCACTATGTTTTGCCCAATTAATAACACTCTCTTTGTCCAATACAAGGGCAATATAGACAATTGATAGTTTATTTAATGTTTTACAATCATTTTCTTAATACTTGTGCACAACTCTAAAACGACCTATATTAAAGAACGGAGGGAGTACTACTTGCACGAAAATTGATGATTGAAATTTGATAAGCCGCTAATACAAGTAGCGGTTAACTTTTATTAATAAAAATAAATATTTGATTCCATTTGTTTTAATATAATATTACTATAATAATAATAATAATATTAACCGCTACATTATGTAGCGGTACTCCTTGTCTCCAAAACTCTATTATAATAATATTAAAATAATAATAATAATAATAATTCCACTTTAATTTAATATTATTATTATTATTATTATTATTATTATTATTATTATTATTAAAGTAGCATTATATTAAAAAAAATAAAACTGCTACATTGTGTAGCGACTTTTCCACCTTGATTTTTAGTTAATAGTAATAATAATAATAATAATAATAATAATAATAATAATAATAATAATAATAATAGCTGCTACATTATGTAGCGGTGCTCCATACCTCTATTATAATAATAATATTAAAATAATAATAATATTGTTAATAATAATAATCTTACTTTAATTTTATTATTATTATTATTATTATTATTATTATTATTATTAAAGTAGCATTATATTAAAAAAAAATAAGACCGCTACATTGTGTAGCGGCTTTTCCACCTTGATTTGTCCCATTTTAATTAATAATATTATTTTTTCAAAGAAAAACCTAGTTGGAGAAGGTGAATTTAGATGTGTTTTCAAAGGAGTTCTTCCCAATGGGAGACTTAGGGGGTGTTTGATAAAATTGAATGAATCTGAATGAGCTGAATCTGAATCTGAATCTGAATGAGCTGAATCTGAATCTGAATCTGAATGAGCTGAATCTGAATAAAAAAACTGTTTGATAACTGACATATCTTAAAGATCTGAATGACATATTTTTAATATTTTATCCCTTTGAAAAAATTCAAAGTTGTTGTAAATTTATTTAATATTACATAATATAATAGTTAATATTTTTTTATTATTTTTTTTATTTTTAATTTTTTTTTACTTCATTCAACCAACCATTCAGCCACCCCAAATTATTAATAAATAAAATTTAAATTCCCTCTATTTATTATTTTGAAATAGTAAGTGTTAAATTGATTAATGAGGTTAGTTATGGGTAAAATGCGCAAATATTTCAAATAAGCAGGTTGTTATAAAATATTCATTGTTGTCGGAAAATATTCGTTTGGTCGTGGAATATTCTTCTTGTCGGGGAATATTCGTACGACGGCTCAGTCTTTTGTGGGCCCCATAACGGAAAGCGATTGGATGAAGAAAACGACAAGTATATGTTTTTTATTAATAACGACGTAGTTGTTACCGTTAATACTGTTGGAATACCCGGTGGTTAAAACACAGTAATACGCGTTGTTACACAGTAGCACACTGTATTGCACCAATTATTGATTCTTACGTAAGAAGACACTACTCAATAATGGTTACAGTAATTACTGTTCAGTATTTTATTTTATTGATTCAATAATTACTGCGTTGATATTTTATATTACTGTTGTTTCAATAATTGTCATTACACAGTATTTTTCATTATCAGATCAATAATTCATATTATTTGAATAATATTATTAGATAACATTATTGGCAATGTCTAGAAAGTTTTGTCTAAGGAGAGGTTTGGTCATCTAATTGCGCGCCAGTAAAGAGAAATCCTTATTGGAAAGCCCCCTCTTTCCTGAGAACGGCCTGGTTGTCATAAATGTGATTCTGTAATATTATTTGTGAATAATTAATTATTGATTCATATGATAAGGAAATATTTATTTTTGTGGATATAAATGAGGGATATATTTTTGTGGTTAAAAATAAAGGAGTTAATGTTGAGGTTTTTATCAGTATTTTTGTCGGAATTGAGGTATTAAAAATCAGGATTTTTGAGATATTTTGCGGGGGTTATAATTTTTAATCCGACCGTTGGATCGTGGTATTTTTTGGATATGTTATACATATATAAGTTGAGTATATGTCCACAAATTTTGAACCGTTAAAAATGAATGTATGATTTATTATGAATTTTACGAGATGACTGGTTCAGAAATTGTTGAATATTCGGAGTTAATTATTTTGGTAGAAAATTCTAGAATTGGTGGGGCCCACTCTTGGTTGGTGAAAAAATGTGCTGAGATTTTTATTCAAATGTGGTGGGTGGGAATAGTAGCAGGTAAAGCCATCAGGTTGCAGGTTAAGTCTGCTTCGGCGTGCTAACATTTTCCTATAAATAGAGGGCTAAGTTAGAATTGAAAATCACACCAGAAACAAGTTTTCTCTCTTTCTCTCTCTAGATTATTGAGTGTATTTTGTGAGTATTTAGATACTTTGAGAGTTTCTATTCATCAGAGCAAGTGTCTTTCAGCCTTATACCGGTATTCCGACCAGAAGTACTGTCTTTACGAGGTAAGGGATGTTATTTTATTCAAAAATGATATTATTTCTTCAATATCATTATGCCGAAATATTGGTTGGAAATTTTTATCAAATTTGAAACCTTTCACGTCGGGATTACTATTCATGAGTTACTATTCACGAGTTACTATTCACCGAAAAATAAAATTTTCTTCTTTTCGTCCAAAATATCTATTCTGGGTACTAGCTTTGATTGTATCTATGTTTTGATCATTCTTGAATTCTACTTCACTATGAATAATTATAAGGTATTTTTGGACATGGATAAATCGAAATACGAATCCTTAATATTTGTTATTTTGTTTCACTGGATTTTTTTTTTTAAGATATTTTTCATCATCCTCAGTCCTAAATGATGATATTACTGAATATCTTTGGCCCGTAGTGCAAAGATGAATGATTAACTGATGAATATCTTTGGCCCGTAGTGCAAAGATGAACAGGTGTTGAGATGAACATGACCGACTGGTGATACAAATAAATATCTTTGGCCTGTAGTGCAAAGATGAATATTTGATTAAAGATGGTTATTGATTGCTGTTACAGGGATAAAATATTGATGATGGACTTTTAAATCTTAGAAGATAGTAGAACTCATTCTCTACTTGACTCTTCTAATGGTTTGTTGTTTCCGCTGCAATTATTGATTTAAAACTTGTTGTCTATTGTATTCTATTAGATTTTTTCCTGTTGAAGACTAACGATAATTTGTTCTGTATTGTCTTAGTTATAATGTTCTTTACTGGGCTAGTTGAGCTCACCCTTTTCCTTTTTGTTCCATTTTTCTCAGGAGGCGAGAATGTAGCGAGTACTAGTCGGGGTATGGAATGATGGTTCTAGAAGTTACTTTAGTAGTCCTCACCATTTTAGTGAAATAATGTATCAATAATTGTAATGAGGACTTATTTGAGTGTGGATATTGTCTAAATGACAATATTTGTATTTAAACTCACAGTTCTTGTGTTGTAATAATAAAGATGTAGTTGTTTCTGTACCATGTATTTTGGCGACTCAGAATGAGTGTTGTATACCTATTTTGGGGGCGTCACAATTCAGCCAACACATCTGACCGATTCAGCCATTCAGACGATTTTTTTTAAAACAAACGCACTTAATGATTCAACCACTTACCGATTCAGCCATTCAAACCCATTAAGTTCTAAACAAACAGCCCCTTATTGCAGTTAAACGGTTGAATAAAGGAATGATCAAGGTGGGGAAAGCTGCTACACAATGTAGCGGTCTTTATTTTTTTAATATAATGCTATTTTAATAATAATAATAATAAAATTTAAATGGGATTATTATTATTAATATTATTATTATTATTATTATTATTTTAATATTATTATAATAGAGTTTTGGAGACGAGGAGCACCGATACATTATGTAGCGGCTATTGTTATTATTATTATTATTATAGTAATATTATATTAAAACAAATGGGATCAAATATTTATTTTTATTAATAAAAGTTAACCGCTACTTGTAGTAGCGGCTTATCAAATTTCAATTAAGCTAACTTCATCAATTTTCGTGCAAGTAATATCAAGTAGCTTCATCAATTTTCGTTCAAGTAGTAGTAAGTTGTAGCAAGTAGCGTCATCAATTTTCGTGCATGTAGTAGCAAGAGTAATATTGTTATTCAAGCCGCTACATATAATAGCGGTTTGCTTTTTTAATATAAAATATCACTAAGCCGCTATAAAATGTTATAAATCGATTGTTATGAATAGTGTTCTGACAATCGATTGCCACGAATAGAATCTCTCTCTCTCTCTATATATATTTATATACACACACTCTCGATCAGTCACGGCTATATATTAATGGAAGTTCTGTTTATAAATAACTGTACTCATCGCCGCATGCATCATGCTAACCAGAATCACTAACTGCAATTTAACGTAAAAAAGATGGATCATTAATTGAATTATTATATATATATATGTATATATTACATTGAAATCAGCTTAATAATTTAAAATGGCGTCGGTCACAAAATTCTATTCAAATTTCAATGAACCAATATATATCAACACTACAACAAAAAGGCTTATCAGCGACCGCACATCTGCGACCGCATATAGTCGCAGATGGGTATCAGCGACCGGATGCAGTCGCTAATAGTAGTCGCAGAAAATCTTGTCGCTAAAAAGACATCAGCGACCAACAATAGCGACCGCATTATTAGCGACCGCAATCAGCGACCTCAGCTGTCGCTATTCTGACTCATGCGTCAGACGTGATGTGGTACACGTGTCAGCGACTGATAATAGCGACCGCATGCGGTCGCTGAAGTAGACGAACCTTACTGGGTCGCTAATACTGTATCAGCGACCGCACGCGGTCGCTGACTTTGTTTTTTTTTTAAATATTTTTCCTGTTTTATTGATTTTCCAAAAATAACCTGCTTTGTACCTGCTTTTTATCCCAACACACAGCAGTATATATAAGCATCCATCCATGATAACTACTATATGATAAACATCCATCCATACATACAGTCCAAAGAATGAATCTAAATCAACACAACACAATACAATCGTAAACATCCATATAATAGAATCGTAAACCAATACAGTCCAAAGATAAGTAGTTTAAAAGATTACAAGGCTTTAAAAATCTAAAAAACAAGTCTAACAAGGCTTTACAAATCTAACATGCATGACTGGTCTAGCTCTTCATGGATCATTCAAATTAGTACCCTGTAATTAACAAAAGAATAAAACATATATGTTACATGTGTTGATACTGCTATGACTTGGGAAAAGCTAAATAATAGACAATGTACGTAATGAAACATTAAAAGTACCTGGTCGCCACCCTGATGCTGTGATGCTGCTGCTTTCGCCACTGCCTTTGCCAAGTCATCAGGATTCAGAGAATGCAGATGCCCGCCCAGTATAAGAAGAAGATCACGATTTTGACAGATCGCTCTCACACAGTCAGCAGGAGTATGATAGGCTGGATGACCTGATGACTGTGTAGACTGTGTAGACTGGGTAGCAGAGCTGCCTGTGCCACTGATGGTCGGGCGTCGTCTTTGTCCTTGACCTTTAACATAATTTTTCTTCACGACGGACGCCCTCTCCCACAATTCTTGATCAATCGCCGGACGCGGGGTGCCTTCAGGATAGCGCTCGTTCATTAAGCCCTTATAAGTGTCCTGTCAGAAGGTCAACAAATAAATAGTTAAAAATAAATACGAAATGCTAAAAAACATGACTATAATATATTTAAAGTTAACTTATTACCGCTATCTGAACAGCATCAGGCAGACCATCACGGGTGGCCACATACACATCTAACCAATTGATAGGTTGACCTTGAGACTCAGACTCCTACAGTTCATGTTCTCATATTAATATGTAAACATATGATATTTTAGCTACAAAACATGACTGTAAACATAAAGACAAATAACTAAGCCAATAAGCTTGTTATACATACGTACCCTAGCAGCAATATGTTGCAGCTGAGATATACTGCCGCCCTTGTACGTGCCTTTTGCCTTTTCGCCTTCAGATACACCTGAGGATCTGTTCGAGGCGGCAGTCTTACGTCTCTTGACCTAGCTCTCAGCTCTCCACTGCTCACACATCTGCACCCATATGGGATGTGCGCACCACCAGGGGCAATGCTCATGCATATACTGCTCACCCTGTCCTGGATGGTCAATCTCAGCATTGTGCAGGGCTTTCTGTCGTTCTTTGTTTAGATTATCTTTAGTCCGGACGGCGCACTTCTGCCAGAACAGTGCTTGAATAACTGATGCATGTGCGTCGTCCCATCTATACCGCTTCTGCAAATAAAACAACAATAATAATATTAAAACTACTATAATACCATAATCCAACATTACTAAACTATTAGTTGATTAACTATGTATTATCTATCAGAGTGATTAAATAAATATACCTGAAATTCAGCCCAAACTGCATCCTTATGGGCGAGAGGTGTGCTCGCCCATGTAATCACTGGCGTAGGCCAGTTCTGTAAGCATAATTGTGAAATGCACTTCACAATTTTACTATCTTGAAAATCACTACAATATACAATAATTTACATTAAAATATATTTATAACAATGGAAATATTAAACCCTTATATATACACGATGTTTAACTTACGTGCTTTCTGGAGGAGGACGGATCTGTATAAGAATGCGATCATCCGGATTAGCCGGGGCCTTCGGCACATGATTAGGGCCCCGACCCAACCCGCGCTTTCGTGCAACAGGTTCAGAAGACATCTATAAATAAAAAAAATTAGGATGTTAGTATGAAATTATGAATGACAATTAATTGTATGAAATAGTTAACTACGATTACCATAAGTGAAAGGTACATAAACATGACTGCAAAATAGTTAACTACAACAACTATAAATGATATAGTTAAGGATATAGAGAACATTCCTATATAGAGAACATAAATGAAAGGTACATAATTATGAACTAAACATGAACATGAACATAAACATACATTTTGTACAATTAAAACTAAACATACATTTTAATGAAAATCGTTGTCTGATGAGTCAGAATCATTTTGTACAAGTATCGGAGATTCATAACCATCTTCTTCAGATTCTGTGTCAGTGTCAGTCAATAACTCTTTCTCAATATCACTGTCATCATGCACAATAACTGTCTCGGGATCCAATTCATCAGGTTCATCTCCACCCTCTAACTGGATTACATCATTGTTGTCCTCTATATTTATTATAGGAGGTCTCTGAAGCATTTCCTCTTGGTAGAAATCCCCGTCTATTACTTGGACACGACTACGCGCGGGAGTATGAATTACAACTTGCCAATCTGTAGGCGGTCTATCCCTTTTCCTAACTGGACTAGGAGTATAGTATACTTGTATTGTTTGAGTTGGTAATACAAACGGTTCGTTGGAGTACGCAGACCTATGGAGGTCAATATCGACGATTCCATGTCTGTCAACACGTATCCCTTTTTCTGAATCAAACCAATGGCACTTGAACAAGTGAATATGACCACCGTACGTGCCCTTGTACGACAACTCTACGATTTCCTCCAACTCCCCATAAAAGGCACGACCAAGCTCATTGTAACAATCTCCTTGGACACACACTCCAGAGTTCGTTGTTCTTTTACCGTGCTCATATGCCTTTGTGTGAAATTCACAACCATTTATTTTGTAACCATTGCGGGTGACTTGGTCCCTGTCTGGTCCCATAGCTAGGACTTGTACATTAGCCGGAATCGTTGATCCCTTAGTCAAAGCCTACAAAAACTCCATCTTATTAAATGAAGTCATAGTTAACATGGAGTATATATATATATATTACGTGCTTAAAAATTAAACTTACTTTGTCCTTTAGCCAAAGTGCAAAGTTTTTATCCCGATTGATTTGAACATCTTTATCAGTTATGCCGGGATGCTTCACTTTTAACTCGTCATCGTACAATCTATACCATGTTATAAACATTAACATATTGGAATAAATTGTCAACTTAAAAGATAAATTATCAAGTTTACATGTGTACCTCACAAATTCGTCAATCTCCTCGCAATTGAGAAGAATGTAAGTATGTGCAGCATGTAATTCTTGCTCAGAGAGGAATATGCGCTTCCCTTTTCCATAAGCGCGGCCCGATAGACCAAATACAGATAGTCGACCATTTAGTTCAACATTTCCCCCATCATCATGTCTCGATACTCGATTGGCCTTTGTCAAGACTTCGTCCGGAAAATAGTCTGAGACAAACGTAGATATCTCATCGAAACTGTATGCCTCGCATATCGACCCCTCGATATAAGCTCTATTCTTAACCTTTCTCTTAAGGTTTCCCATCACCCTTTCGAAAGGGTACATCCATCTATATTGAACTGGACCCCCAACACGAGCTTCATAGGGAAGATGGATTTGCAAATGCTCCATGGAGTCAAAAAAACCAGGTGGGAATATTTTTTCCAGTTTACACGTGATCTCTATGATGTTCTTCTCAAGTACAGACATGTCCTTCTCATTTAATGATTTTGAACATAAGTCTTTGAAGAAACGACTAAGATCCGTCAAAGCATCCCATATTGGTTTATCAAGCAGATCCCGAAATGCTATAGGCATGAGCCTCTCCATGAACACATGACAGTCATGACTCTTCATCCCTTGCAATTTCCCACCCGTAACACACCTTGCAATGTTTGATGCATATCCATCTGGTAGTTTCAGAGACTTAACCCATGTGCATACATCTTCAACTTGCTTTTTGGACAATGTGTACTTTGCATGCGGTTTGACAATCTTACCATTAGGAGATTCGTAAAGTTCTAATCCGGGACGCTTACAAATATCTTTCATGTCCAAACGTGCCTTATCGTTATCTTTTGTCTTCCCCGTAACATTCATCACAGTGTTAAACACATTGTCAAACACATTCTTCTCAATATGCATCACATCTAGATTATGACGAATCAAATTTGTAGACCAATAAGGCAGTTCCCAAAAGATGCTTCTCCGAACCCAGTTATGAGATTCGCCAAACCCATTGATTATATTTGTGGCATCAACCTTACCAAATGGGATAACCGGCAATCTCATCACACGATCTCGCATCTCCGTTCCCGAAAATCGCGGTGCAGGTATATCATTGTCTACTTTCCCTTTCCTGAAGTGTTCTCTATTTCTTCGAAATGGGTGATCTACCGGTAAGAACCGACGATGACAGTCAAACCAACAAGGCTTTCGACCTTTTGATAGATTAAACGACTTTGTATGCTCCATACAATACGGACAAGCCAACTTCCCGTGTGTACTCCATCCAGCTAACATACCATAAGCTGGGAAGTCACTTATAGTCCACATAACCGCTGCCCTAAGGTTGAAATTTGTTTTCGTTGCAACATCCCAAGTCTGTACTCCATCCTCCCACAATACCTTCAACTCGTCTATAAGAGGTCTCAAGTAAACATCTAAGTTCTTTCCAGGACTCTTAGGACCAGGAACCAAGAGTGAAAGAAATAAGTATGGCTGTTTCATACACATCCAAGGTGGCAAGTTGTACGGAGTAACAATCACAGGCCAACATGAGTACGGAACAGCTGAGTGGCCAAACGGATTGAAACCATCGGTGGACAATCCAAGCCTCACATTTCTAGGTTCCAATGCAAATCCAGGATGTGCTAAGTTGAAATCTTTCCAAGCCTTCCCATCTGCGGGATGATTTAGTTCTCCATCTTTAGCTGGAGATTTCGCATGCCAACTCATATGTTCAGCTGTTCTTGAAGACATGTACAATCTTTTTAGCCGATGTGTTATTGGAAAATACCTTAGAATCTTAAACGGTATACTTGATTTTTTTGTAGTCACACCCTCTTTATTAGGCCTAAACCGATCATGACTGCAAAACGTGCACCTTGTCATCTGTTCATTTTCCTTATAAAACAACATGCAATCGTTGGGACATGCATCGATCTTTTGGTATCCAAGACCCAACTTCTTCACCATTTTCTTACAAAAGTAATAGTTACCAGGTAATTTCTCACCGTCAGGCAACATACTCTTAATGGCCTTCAAGAGCGACTCAAAACACTCATGGCTCATGTTGTGATCAGCCTTGATGTTAAGTAATGTCGCCACTGCAGACAATATAGTGTGTTTGGTGCAACCATGCCACAATGGCTCGCTACCCTCGTTTAACAACTTAAAGAATTCTTTGGCATCAGAATTCATAGGTTGTTCTCTGCCTTGCTCCCAATCAAAATCTGGCCATGCAATATCATGAACCATTTCATTCATACGATGAGTACTACTGCCAGAATTATGTACTTGTGTGATGCCACCATCTCTTCTCTGCCCATGTGCCCACCAGCATTCTTCGTAATTTCTCATGAACCCAGAAACAAGTAAATGATAGTTTATCATGTCTCTATCCATATAATTTACATTCTTACACTTCAAACATGGACATCGTATCTGCGACTTACCATTCATACATTCCGGGTGACTATACGCATACTCCAAAAATACTTGGTAACCAGCTCTAAATTCAGCTGTAGCACCTATCTGGGCACTTGACTTTCGTCGTGCCATCCAACTACGGTCTAAATAGAGGTCCATGATTGCACGGTACCTATGTTGACATGAATTTATTGTATTCCCTTGTTAGAGATTTACAATTCAGCTCAATCCCATTTATGATGCTTATAAATACATATAGATGTATATATACATATATAACATGAGTGTGCATCATATATGATTATTCGGGAATTGAACAAGGATACATGCCAAAACAACCTAAAGACAATAGATTCCTAGGGGTAGAATATGAATCATTGCATCATGCATGGTCTGCATATGATAGGACATTAGGTGATGAAAATATCTTGATGGTCAAGTTTGAAGAACAACCAATGGAATTTGAAATGTGTTCTAGAAACTATAACGATGCGTATATCAAGATTGCAGAAGAAGGCATACTATTAGCCCCTGTGAATACGAATGCATATATGGCCATTTAACTTATATATGAAGATTTAGACAAGTATGTCTTCTCGACTGTGAATTATGGATAAACTTCTTTGAACCTTCTTCTTGATTGAATTATGGATAAACTTAATTCCTAGTTATGTTTTATGTCATACTCATGTTCAAGTTATTGGATTGGTATAAGTATGATCATATATTACAACCAAGGTTTTGGGTTAAGCCCTAATGTTCAAGTTATATAGCCATTTGACTTATATATGAAAAAATTTCGGCAGAGTCTCCCCTATAATATGAATTATCCACATGCACGAGGGCATGCATACTTGACCAATTTCAGGGCATAATTTAGGAGAATCCAATATTAGTAACAACAATAAGAAGCCCAAAAATTGTCCCAATTTCAGCAATATCAACAACAATTTATCTAAATTTCAGCAACAATATATTCAGCAGTAATGTTATATTCAAAATTTTTCCAAATTTCAACAACTGTTATTCAGTAATAAAAAATTATCCAACTTTAGATAATCTCATATTAAAACATGAAACCTAATCATGCATGTTCCCAAATTATTCTTGTGGTGTAAAGTGTGTGTATATACTTACAAAATTATACATATATGATGTATGTGTGTATATATATACATATAGGTATCAATCAACTCATAAAAGAATCTCTCTTTTTAAATTCATTGATTATCCCAAAAGTTTCATACCCATTAGGGTTCTACCCATTTTGAACAAGACACTGTAAATTTACCCATTTTGAACAAGTCACTGTAAATTAAACTGGATTTTCAGTCAAACCCATTTGGATTTTCAGTCAAACTCAAATTAAACCCAAAAAATTCAAGAAAATGGCATCTAGAAGCAGAACATCAACACATTCACATCTTCAGAAAAACAAATCATGCCCATTCAATCAAAAATAACAGAAAAATAGTTTAATTTAGGGATTAATTAAAGGGGTTACCGGCGGTGGTGAAGGCGTCAGCCGGTGATGTCGGTGGTGAAGGCGTCGGCAGTAGCGGTAGTTTTCCTCCCTCTTCTCTTCTCTTCTCCTCCTACTCCCTCTTCTCCCTCTCGTCAGTGTCTCCCCCTCTTTTTTTTCTTCAGTACTGATCGAGCGAACTGCTGAACTTGATTAAGTTCATGAGAATCAGCGACCGCCATCAGCGACCGCCATCAGCGACCGCATGCGGTCGCTAATATTTAATGACGTGGACATATCAGCGACCGACCGTGGTCGTTGACAGAGAGTGGTTGCCCCGCCAAAGTTTCGCACCAAATTTTAGGAGGGAAATTCATATCAGCGACCGAACAGCGACCGCATGCGGTCGCTGATATGAACTAGCGACTAGAATCCTATCGGTCACAGATAGCAGTCGCTGTTACTATTATCAGCGACCGGATACTGCGGTCGCTGATATTATTGGTCGCAGATGGCGCTTTTTCTTGTAGTGCAAGAAAACAAGAATTGATTCATAGATATATACAAATAATAATAATATTCAATATCCGTACGCAATTTCTTCTTCTATATATAATGCTGCTGATATTATATTATTCGGTCAGTTACGATTCTTAATCAAACCTCTTACATATATAATATTTTTAAACATTAAATAAAAATTCACCTATTCAATCCTGTCTAAGATTCCGTTACTAACAAATTATAGTCTTACATCTTTTAAATTTTAGTTGCAGAGAGAATAAACAAGAAGATGATGGATCTCTCTTTATGTAATTTCCAAAAAAGATACTCTAATTTGATATTTGAGGTCAAATGATTGTATATTAAAATTTTAAATTAGTATAACTCATAAAAATTTAGAATAATATAAATTTTTTTATGTATAATTTTTGTTATATATTATATAATTACAATAATTATATCAGTTAGAATTAAATACATTCACATCAATTTAAAATTTATTTAATATGTTATCGTTTGATCTCAAAAGATAATATTATATATCTAATATTGAAACAGAATGAGTAATTATATTAATTTGTCTGCAATAATAGTGATTAATCATGTTATATTTTTTTCTTTCTTTCTTTCTTCCAGTTTTTGATATATTTTGGTTCAATTCTCTCCACAAGTTAAGGCAGGAACGATGATATTGAGATGACCCGTCAGACGACCTGAAACACATCCGAGCTTGACCATTATTCACACGTTTATATACCGGATGGAAAATGACCAGATTTTTTTTATTTTGAGTTATATAGATAAATTTAATTTATAATGTATTGTATACAGTGAATTAATTTTATAATTATATTTAATCTCATATAATGATATATGTTATAATTATAATTTAACAAAAATCCTTCGCAGTATATAACAAGACTCATAATAGATTATGAGAATTAGGGAGGATCAAATTTTATTATAAACTATTATAATTAAATCTGGTTTTTCCCGCACCAGTATTGACATCCTAACTTTAAATTTAGAAAGGAAATTTTTTTTTACAATAATGAAAACGTTACAAATTTATTACATGCAAGCTTTCGAGGAAAGTTTGTGGCTATTTCATTCCTTAGATCTGGCCTATGAGAACTTATATTTTAAAAAATAAACCAACTATATTGACGATTTTTGTCTATCGTTATAATATAAAAAATATTTTTTATGTTATAGCGACAGACAAAATCGTCACTATAACTAATTCGTTATATATATATATATATATATATATATATATATATATATATATATAGTCGATGCCCTATAATTTATGGTCTAATTCAGATTTGTCACTTATGGATAATAATTCAGTTGGTACCCATGCCATTGAAGTCCAATAATCAATTCTTAACTGTAATATTAAGACTTCGTTCGAAGTTAAAAGGAAATTATGGGACTTTTATATATCTGCAACAATTAAAATTCATTATTTAACCTGCTTTAAGAAAACTAAAATTCTTGTATGACAGTAGATTTTGATTTAAAATAAAACAAGAAAATATATATAAGAATAAGATTAATGTAGTAATTAATTAAGAAGCAATTAATTATATATATTGAGATATTTAAAAATAAAAAAATTAAGTGTTCCTATTATCTATAGAAATGCCTAGTATGGATTAAATAGTTAAATAATAAATGAGGTAGCTGAAGAAATAATAATAAGTTAAAGGTAGCGTATTGAGTTGAGGTTGAGGGTGAGGGTGAGGGTGTGGGCATGTCGGGGAAGAAGCATGCTGAAGAGCGATGAGAGTTGGTGATGCGGAACTCGTGACAGCATGCGGGCCACTTGTATGCTAATTGGCCCACACGTGCCTACCTTCCTTCTTTCATACGCTTCCTTCTGGAGCTTTGTGGGTGTGGGTGAAGCCAAGCCAACTAATTTTCCCATTACCAATTTACCCCTCTTAAATATAATCACGTAAAATAAAATGTTGCGTATTCTTTTTCTTTTTGTAATTTTAAAAATTGATCTTTGGTTGCCCAAGTTGAACGTGCCTCTTAATTTCTTCTTTGTATGTACTCTAAATTATAAATTTTCTATGCAAAATATTATATTTAATGTCTCGCACTTTTATTTTTCAATTTTTTTTTATTGAAACTGAGTGGGTCATTTTTCATTTAATTTGGTATGTAAAAATTATAAAACTTGAGATCATTTCATCGATATGAATTTCTGATTTTTTTGTGAAATTGAAATCAACTTTACCATATATAGCAAGTGTATATAATTTTTTAATCTATTATTTATAAAAAAGTAATATTAATATAATATTTTTAATCAAAAAAAACTATATACACCTACTATGACAACTTTACCATAACGGGATCCAACTTAAACTAAAAGTTGTCAGTGATTTTTTGGTTATTTGATAAGTGGTAACAATTCAATATCCCTATTAAAAGTTAAAAGCACATATATTCGTTAGACTAGTGTCTTGTTAATTATGCATTAACAATTTAACATCGATCATATGGAGTATAAATAGGGGTGAGAGAGAGAGAGAGATACTAGTATTCAATGGAAGGACATGTAAAACATTATTTCATAATATAGATTATGTTAACGCCAAGATCTTTGATGACGTCCCAATCACGTAAGACGCCCTAATCCTGCACAGAAAACACGATCAACACCAAAAGCTTGACGGCTGGACCGTCGGGGGATAGCTCCGGCGTGAGAGTCAATACAGGTGTTCAAGGTTTAACAATGGAGGGTGTAAAAATGTCTAGTGTGTTGAGCTAGGTAGAAAGTGTATGCGTACCTTTTGTTAGGAGACCCCCTTGCTAGGTTATACTCCCATACTCGGTTTTTTGTGCCACCAACCACGATCTGACACAGCCTCCTGCTTCTCTGTGGTCTCAGCCGTGTGCATGCAGGTTGTCACCTTTTTTCCACTGTTCCTGTCGCCGGCCGGATAAGATCCCATCCACATTAATGATCTGCAGGTCCTTGGTCAACTGCCCTCTTCCTTTTTTATCATTACCGGTCAAAGTCTTAGATATTTAAAAGATCTTATGGGCCGGCCACTTGACCCAACCCATTATTAATGGGATACAATAAAGGCAATATAAATGTTAGGCCCAATGACTATAAGACTTAGTGATAAAGGTCCACTAGGCTAATTAAACGGATGAGCCCAATTAGTCAGGCCCAATGAAAGAAATATCAGGCCCCAACATTGCCCCCTAGTCTTTTATTAAACAGGATGTTTAGTGGAAGACTGACTGCAAATAGCGCGAGTTCACAAGACGAAAGGGCCCACTGGGCGCCAGCCTACCTTGGATAACCCACCAAAACCAAAATCAGACGTTACCCTTTCCTCTCCCTCATCATTATCCCCAATTAATGCGCCGCCCTCGGCTCTCGTGCAAATTTTGAAAAAATCACTTGCTATAAAAGCCGCTGCCCATTCTCCTTGGAGGGTTCCCTGCCATTTCGAATTCATAAGAGCTTATTGTCTTCTCCTCCTCAAACCTCTTCATTTTCTCTGTAAGTTCTCAACAATTGCATCTCAGAACCCCGATACCAGTTCTCCCCTTCGTGTCGCCCCCATCTCCACCGTGACCCCTCACCCCAATCCTGACAAAGAGGTCCCGGGCTCAAACCCCCAAATCAATGCCGCGAGTAAGGAAGCTCCGTCCATGGAACCACTCCCCAACCCATCTGATTTTTTCCAGAACGAGGAAGACTTTCCTCATGCCAACACCCCTTCCACTGTCAATGAAACTGAGCTCTGCAATATCAGAGCTCGCTATCAGATCCCGGATACCCACAGGGTACGGATAGCGGCTCCTCACGAAAGGATGTATCAGCGTCCCGATGGCTGGATCGCCGTTCCGGCAACCTTTCTGGAGAAGGGGGTGAGGTTCCCTCTTCACGCCTTTTTGATCACCCTCTTAGGGTTTGTCGGAGTGGGGTTCGCCCAACTGGTGCCGAACTCGTACATCCACATACTGGCTTATATAGCCTTCTGCTACGAGATAGGAGTTCCCCCTGCTGTGGATTCCTTCTTCACCCTCTTCTCTGTGGGGAAATCACGGGAGAAAGGCTTCAAGGTGCTAAGTAAGATAGCCCCCAAGCCCAATGCCAGGATCGAGAAGCGGTCTCTAATGGACACTCCTTCGAGCAACCGAGGATGGCATAACAAATGGTTCTTCGTCAACGGGCCCGAAATCTCTTCTATTCCTGACTGGACCACTTCTGATCGCGTCTTTACAGACTTCGGAGACATATCCGAGGAGCGCATAAGAGAAATGACGCGCATCATAGAGAAGATACCCCTGAAGGAGTGGAGCTTCGGCCTCTTGGGCAAACAGGCCTGGTTGTACGACCACAAGTTGTCTCTTATCAAGCCGACCTCGACCGATCGGAGGGACTTGGATAGGTACCTTTCTGGCAAGCCTTCATCCCCTTCCACTGAAGTTCCCCAAGAAGAACTTCCGGCCTCGGAGGCCCAGGATGCAGAGGTCTCCCGTGGATCAGAACCTGTTGAGGAGCCCAGCCGACCTCGACAGAAGAAGAGGGCGGTTCGGAAAGTCCGGTCAAATCTTCAAGGAACTCAATCAACTTCTACAGCGAGTCTGATTGACTTGCCCGCGACCGAGCGAATGCAGGCTCTACGGATAAAGAAAAGGAGGACTCACGTGACTCCTCTGTCTGCCGATGAGCTTCGAGTTCCTCGTTCTGCCGCGGTTGAGCCTCCCCCCGTCATCCCTGTGGAGATCCACGTTTCAGAAGATGAGCTCGAAAACTTGAATGAGTCTCCTCTTCTGTCTCGTAAAAGGAAGCAGTCCTCCGAGGATCAACCAGCACCGCCTCCTGACCCATCAGTGCCTTCTCCGCCGAGACCCTCTTCCTCTACCTTCCGGCGAGAAGCTGCGTCTTCTCCCACTGTATGGCCTGATTTTAACGAGAACTTTCCTTTTCAGCTGTTCGACTCCTTTGTTCGGGAGACCGATGACCATCGGTTCGGAAACAGTTCGATCAGGGATTTGATCGAGGAGGGCATGAGTTACCAGGCTAAGGTGAGTTGGTTCAATTGAAATATCTAGGGATCATCTGTTTCTTCTACTAATTCGCTTTAAATGTCTGCAGGCAAATGCTGTCTTCGGGAGACTTCTCCCCCGATACCGAGAGTCTGAAGCCGAAGAAGATGCGGCCAGGCGAGAGATGGCCACTATGACTTCTGCTCTGGAGAGGGAGAGAAGGGCTCATGGTATCACTATCTTCAATAAAGAAGGCCTTCAGAAGGACTTAAATAAGTTGAAAGAACAGTTGGAGACATCCGAGGCCACCCATCAGCTGACCGTTACTTCAAACATAGACCTGGTTCGTCGGAACGAGGTTCTTGTCGGGAAGAACGAGACGATGGTGAAGACCAATAAGAGCTTGGCTATACAAGTACACGACCTTGAGGCCAGGGATCTGAGGCATCTGAAGGAGCGGGCAAAACTCGAAGAGGAGCTCCGCGAACTTCGGGCTCTGAGAGACTTGGGTCCTCCTCTAACCGGAGATCTTCGGAGGGAAATCCAACAAGAATACCGAAAATCTGCTGAGTTGAACGAGGAGATCATCCAGATGTTCTCGGATGGATACGACGAATGCCGAAGCAAAGACAAGGCAAGACTTGTTGCTGCCAAGGTTGAACCGACTATCCTGGACTCTTCGGAAGACGAAGCCGATCTCTGAAGATGGTTTTCTTTCCCTTAGCTGTAGGATTTTTGTAAAGCTTCTATCGCTTTGTAAACATCATTGTGTAAATAAAATATCAGTGTTATCGGTACCATTCTTTATGACTTCGGTTTTCCCTGTTTACCAGCACTTCAATATGGATTTAATTTGAAAAATGTACAAGCTCCTCCGTGGGCCTAACTTTAAACTGTTAATTAGCAACTAAGCAAGTCGTATAACAGGTAAGACGAAGCTAAATAACATGGCCTTCCGAACTCAACACTTAGAACGATTTAGGCAATAATAATAAAGTAAAGGAATACTTATTCGTTACCGAAGTGTGAGGTAGATGTCGCGAGGGATCGGACGAAGCTTGAATGACGATGCTTGTCTACCCCGAAGGGCCTGATAAGGTTCTTAGGATCACCGGACGGTGCGGTTATCATCAAATGGTCGACAAGTCTGTCCGAACCTTTTAGCTTTGGTGGCCATTGATTTTACCACCCTTGGTAAAAAACAATATAGGATCCAGGATTTGACTACCACACGGGGTATCAAATAGATTGGCTACCATCGAATGGCCAGCGAGTCCTACCATTCCTCCTTACTTCGGTGACCATTGATTTTACCACCCTTGGTAAAAAACAATATAGGATCCAGGATTTGACTACCACACGGGGTATCAAATAGATTGGCTGCCATCGAATGGCCAGCGAGTCCTACCATTCCTCCTTACTTCGGTGACCATTGATTTTACCACCCTTGGTAAAAAACAATATAGGATCCAGGATTTGACTACCACACGGGGTATCAAATAGATTGGCTGCCATCGAATGGCCAGCGAGTCCTACCATACCTCCTTACTTCGGTGACCATTGATTTTACCACCCTTGGTAAAAATCAATATAGGATCCGGGATTTGACTACCACACGGGGTATCAAATAGATTGGCTGCCATCGAATGGCCAGCGAGTCCTACCATACCTCCTTACTCCACTGTGACATTAGGACAGATGCGAAGATCAGTTGTGAAAGAAGTGACTTTTTATTGATGATGAATGGTTATGTACAGACTCCCAGTGGACTGACTTGGTTTCTATTGAAAGTACTTTCGGAGCCTGCCTGCGTGCCATGTGTTCTGAATTTCGGATCCATCCAAGGCCTTCAGTCGATATGTCCCGGGCTTTGGTACTTCGGCCACCTCATACGGTCCTTCCCAGTTTGGCATCAACTTCCCAGTGTTCTGCGGTGTAGATGCTTCGGCCTCTCTGAGAACGAGGTCTCCAACCTCAAATCTTCGGAGCTTTACCCCTTTGTTGTAGTGCTTGGCGACTCTTCTTTGGTAGGCTGCTAACTTGATCATAGCCATTTCTCTGACTTCCTCTAGCAGGTCCAAGTTGGCTTTTAATCCCTCGTCATTGTAGATCTCACTGAACTGACTAACTCGAAGGCTTGGAGATCCAATCTCAACTGGGACTAAGGCATCAGTGTCGTAGGCCAGTCTGAAAGGCGAGTCCCCTGTTGTTGTCCTCGGCGTAGTCCTATAAGCCCACAATACGCTAAGCAGCTCTTCCGGCCATCTTCCTTTGGCTTCGTCCAATCTGCGCTTGATCCCGTTTAAGAGTGTTCTGTTAGTCACTTCGACCTGCCCGTTCGATTGCGGATGAGCCACTGACGTCTTCCTGTGCTGAACCCCCAGTTCCTTCAGAAAGCCTTCAAATTTTGATCCCACAAACTGACGTCCGTTGTCTGATATCACCACTTGAGGGATCCCGAAGCGAAACACTACGAATTCTTTTATAAATTTCAGACACTCCTGTTCCGTTATCAGCCGAAGTGGTTTCGCCTCGACCCATTTGGTCATATAATCAATGGCGACGATGACGAAGCTGACCTGCCCCTTAGCCTTCGGTAGCGGACCCAGTATATCAACCCCCCAGACAGCGAAGGGTATAGGAGATAGAATCGAGTATAGCTCTTCCGGTGGCTGATGTGGGATCGGACTGTTGAGCTGACATTTATCACACTTTTTCACGTATTCCGTAGCCTCCTTGAAGATCGTTGGCCAGTAGTACCCCTGCCGAAGAACTTTGTATGCCAGCGACTTAGCCGCCATGTGATCACCGCAGATACCCTGATGAACTTCCCGAAGGGCGTACTCTGCTTCGGACGGGACCAGACATTTCAATAATGGTGACGAAAATGCCCTCCGATAAAGATCCCCGTCAATGAGAACGAAGTTGGCACTTTTGTATTTGACCTTTTTTGCTAACATCTGATCCGAAGGAAGGACGCCGTCTGCCAAATAATTGATGTAGGGAGTCATCCAGCAGTCAGGTCGCTCGATACACATCACCGAGTCATGTTGCACACTAGGCTGCTGTAAGACCTCCAGATAGATTGACCCGTTGAACACGACAGCATCTGTAGTGGCTAACTTTGATAAGGCATCGGCAATAGAATTATCGTTACGCTCTACGCCTTGGAATTCGTGAAAAGCAAAGTATCGGAGTCGGTCTTTCAATTCTGCCAAGTACCTGATCATCCTCGTCCCCCGAGCTTCATATTCTCCTGATAACTGCTTGACGACCAACTGAGAGTCACTATAGATACTCAATTTCTGGACTTCTAGGCTCTTCGCCAGCCGAACCCCAGCTAGAACGGCTTCATACTCGGCCTCGTTGTTAGTCGCCTTGAACCCGAATCTAATGGCTTGTTGTACCTTGAACCCTTCCGGACTGGTCAGAATAATCCCTGCTCCACTGACATTCACTGTGGAAGACCCATCTACATACAGTGTCCATGTATTCTGACCGTGCTGAAGAAGTGTAACAGTTCGATCAGATGTCCTCGTTTCCGGCGACTCGGCATCTGCCTCGGTAAAGGAACATTCTACCACAAAGTCGGCCAAAGCTTGTCCCTTGATAGCGGTTCGGGGATGGTATTCGAGGAAAAACTGGGACAATTCCATGGTCCATGCTGCCAATCTCCCCGAAACCTCCGGCTTGCCCATTACCTTTTTCAGTGGTTGATCTGTGTAGACGATCAAGAGCCTACCCTGAAAGTATTGCCGAAGCTTTCGGCTAGCAATTACTAAAGCAAAGGCAATCTTTTCAATATTAGGATACCTGGTTTCGGCGTCTCGTAGGACGTGACTGACGTAATAGACCGGGTGCTGCTTTCCGCTGATCTCCCGAATCAACACCGCTCCAACGGCTAAGGGACTTGCTGCAAGGTATAGATATAAGGTTTCTTTCGGAGTGGGTTTTACCAATAGGGGAGCAGAGGACAGATAGGTCTTTATGCCTTGGAAGGCTTCTTCACAGAGCGAGGTCCATTGGAAAGTTTTAGCGTTCTTCGGCCCTTTCAGTGTGTCGAAGAATGGTAGACACCTCTCTGCGGATTTAGACATGAACCTCCTCAGAGCTGCAATTCTACCGGTCAAGCGTTGGACGTCTTTAAATGATTGAGGAGTCTTCATGTCAAGGACTGCTTGAATTTTCTCCGGATTAGCTTCGATGCCCCTCCGACTGACTAGATACCCCAAGAACTTTCCCGCACCGAGGCCGAAGGTACATTTTGCGGGATTAAGCCTCAATTTGTGCTGTCGGACAGTCTGGAAACATTCCTCCAGATCATCCAAATGTTTCTGAACCTGCCCGCTTTTAACGATCATGTCGTCCACATAAACCTCCATATTCTTTCCCAGCTGCTTGTGGAAGATAAAATTCATCATTCTTTGGTAGGTTGCTCCAGCATTTATAAGGCCAAAGGTCATCTTCTTATAGGCGTATACCGAACGGTGCGTAATGAATGCTGTCTTCGGGATATCTTCCTTACACATAGATATTTGATGATAACCTGAAAAAGCATCCATAAAGCTTAGTAGAGCATAACCTGAAGTTGCATCAATAAGTTGATCAATATGGGGTAAAGGATAAAAGTCCTTCGGGCAAGCTTTATTTAGGTCGGTGTAATCAATGCAAACTCGCCATTTCTGGTTTTGCTTCTGCACCAATACTACATTGGCCATCCACTGTGGGTAGTCGATCTCAAAAATAAAATCAGCAGCCAACAGCTTGGCGATCTCTTCGTCAATTATCTTCTGTCGCTCGGGTGCGAAGATCCGTCTCTTTTGCCGAACAGGCTTCCTCGAGGGGTCTACCTCCAATCGGTGCTCAGCAACCCTTCTGCTAATCCCAGGCATGTCCTTTGGTTCCCATGCGAAAATGTCCGCATAGCTGCGAAGGAGTTCCATAAGATTTGTCCGAAGAGGCTCTGGTAGACCCAAACCAATTTTTACTGTCTTGTCCGCTTTCCCGAGGACCAACTCGATCTCCTCCGTCTCCCCCGCAGGTGTTACCAATGGCTCGGAGCTGCTTTCAGTGAAGGGCTCAATCTCGATTGCCATGGTTTGTTTCTGTTTGCTAACCCCTACTCCGGAAGAGATGCACGCATTCCGGTAACAGCGTCGGGCTAGATCCAAATCCCCAGCCACCTCTCCGACTCCGTGCGCTGTGGGGAACTTAATCTTGAAATGGGGGATGGAAGTCACGGCTTGGAGAGCCGTCAAGGTAGGTCTTCCCAGTATAGCGTTGTAAGCCGAATCTACATGCACAACATAAAATTTACACATTATTTCCGCCTGCTGAGGGGCTGTGCCGAAGACCACTGGGAGTTCGATAGTGCCTGCAACTTTGACCGGATCGTTGCTGAAACCATATAGAGGAGCCTCCTGCCCAACTTCCATCTTTCGCCCTTCAAGATGCATTCTTTGATATGCGTGGGCGTACAGAATATCCACTGAAGACCCGTTATCTATCATCATACGCTTCATGTCTACCGAGCCCACTTGCGCGGTGATCACTAATGCTCCTTCATGTGGATCAATGGTCTCCAAAGGATAGTCCGTGTCTGTAAAAGATATAATAGTTCCGGGAAATGGTCTATCCACCTTTGGAGAGGCACCTGATACGGACATAACCGAATCCAGATACCCCCTTCTCTTTCTTCCTACCAATTTCCCCGACGTTCCCCCTGTTATTACGTCGATGACATGCCTTGGTGGCGGGTTCGGGACGGGCTGCACAGGAGGATCTGTTTGAACTGACTGAACGGTGCGGTCGGCACCTTGGTGACTCTTTTCGGCCACATATTGGACTAACAAACCGCTCTGGATCTTTCTTTCCACAAAATCCTTAAGATTACAACACTCATTGGTGCCATGGCCTGCGGCTTGATGATAGTTACAATATTTTCGAGGGTTGCCCTGCCCGGTCCTATAGTTGTCCCTCGGTGGCTCAAAGAACGGCTGGTTCCGGATTTGGTCTAGAATCACCGATCTGTCCGTGTTTAGTTTGGTATAAACCTTATTCACCTTCGGGGTCGAAGCGGGCGGACGAGCATCTCCTTGTCGCCACGAGTTGTTGAACTTCTTGGAACGACTCTCCGATCTATCACTGTACCCCCCAGTCTTTTTCGGATCATCCCGGGTTCTAGGGGCATCTGCCTCCTTCATCTGTTCCGTAGAGGAACGCTTCAAGCTACTCATAGCCTCCTCCACAACGATATAACCTTCTGCCTTGTCGAATGCCTCTGCCAGGCTTTTCGGGTGATTGAACATCAACTTTTTCACCAGCTTCTCCGACTTTACTAGGTCCAGACCGTTCTGAAACAAACCCACGGCTTGGAGATCGTTCAAATCAGACACCTGGCCAACGGCTTCCCGGAACCTCTTCACATACTGACCCAAAGACTCATCGGTGTACTGCCTGACCTGTGCCAAAGAGCCCGTGGGCTTCCCTCTCCTTCGGTTACTCCCAAAACGAGCATGGAACTTATCGCAGAGTTCGGACCACGAGGAAATTGAATCTGCCGGTAAATTTCCCATCCACTGCCTCGCATCCTTTCTCAACGTCGTAACAAACACATGACATTTAGCAGCGTCAGCGAAATCGTAGTAGTCCATCAACCGGTCAAATGCTTGGCTGTGGTCGTAAGGATCTCCCGAACCATCGTAACTTTCCATGTGAGGCAACTTCTTAGAGGTGTCCGCCTTCTCCTTAAGAATGTCCGAGGAAAACGGGGATGCTTTCTTTCCCGGAGTATTCTTCACCTGCTGGACCTCAGCCAACTGTTTCTGGAGCGCCTTCAGTTCTTTTACGAGGTATTCTACTCCTTCCGGTTGCGACGACACTCCCTTCTCCGACGACTCTCTCTTTCTCGGAGTAGGTCGGTCGTTGATCATAATACCCCCAACCTCCGAAGGACTTTCGCGACGACGGTCTTCTGAGCGAAGTACCCGACTTTCGGGCGTACGGCCCCCGGATCTGCTTCGCCTCCGGGTCCGACGACTGTGGTGGGAGTGTGTGACAATGAGTGCCCTCTCCATGCTCTCTGGAGTTCGTTCTCTGGATCGGCCTTTCCTACCACTTCGGGCCTGCCCTGTAGGGACGTCACGACGGAATGCTTCCTTCGATCTTCGAGGAGTAGGGCTCCTCGATCTTTCTCTCTCCCGATGTTGGCTTTGAAACCCACGTTCTGACTGAACCGGCTCCTTCCCGCTGCGATGCACACGCCTTTCAGACTGGACGTAACTCGATGCTTCATCCCTCAACTCCTCCATCCGGGACATCTGCTCGGCTATATCCTGCCTCTGCTTCATGAGTGACTCCATGGCCCTATCGGCCTCTTCCGCCATCTTAGCCAATCGGGAGGTCTTCTCGTCGTGGTCTAGCTGTTTCCGGCCGCGGCCGGATTCCTTATCCGTCGTGAAGATTAACTTTCTCTTAGCTTTGCCCACGGCTCTCGGACGAGAGTCTCCATGTGACCGCTTGGAGGCTGTGCTAGCATGAGCACTTAGGGTGGGCCTCAAACGATCTCTAACAGAAACTCGTGGCGGTGAGTCACCAACAGTCATCGGTTGTCCTTCAGGCGTGTCTGCTCTGCTCTTCCCCATCCTGAGAGCGTGGAACAAATAAATGTTTGTGATTGAAAGCTCTGAAACACTAGAACTCAGCCCTCCTTCTAGCGCCAATGTTAACGCCAAGATCTTTGATGACGTCCCAATCACGTAAGACGCCCTAATCCTGCACAGAAAACACGATCAACACCAAAAGCTTGACGGCTGGACCGTCGGGGGATAGCTCCGGCGTGAGAGTCAATACAGGTGTTCAAGGTTTAACAATGGAGGGTGTAAAAATGTCTAGTGTGTTGAGCTAGGTAGAAAGTGTATGCGTACCTTTTGTTAGGAGACCCCCTTGCTAGGTTATACTCCCATACTCGGTTTTTTGTGCCACCAACCACGATCTGACACAGCCTCCTGCTTCTCTGTGGTCTCAGCCGTGTGCATGCAGGTTGTCACCTTTTTTCCACTGTTCCTGTCGCCGGCCGGATAAGATCCCATCCACATTAATGATCTGCAGGTCCTTGGTCAACTGCCCTCTTCTTTTTTTATCATTACCGGTCAAAGTCTTAGATATTTAAAAGATCTTATGGGCCGGCCACTTGACCCAACCCATTATTAATGGGATACAATAAAGGCAATATAAATGTTAGGCCCAATGACTATAAGACTTAGTGATAAAGGTCCACTAGGCTAATTAAACGGATGAGCCCAATTAGTCAGGCCCAATGAAAGAAATATCAGGCCCCAACAGATTATATAATTCTGTTTTTTATATACGTCTAAATAATATCAAATAATACCTAAATTATTATATTTTATAAAAAAATTAATTTAAATAAATCATATTAATTATTTAATAGTCAAAAGTAAAAAAAAAAATCCAACCGATCCCGATCGAAAGACGCGGATCGCTATATACTTAATGGTACAATTGGTAACATAGTGTAGACCATACACAACTATATCTAAGAAAGGCGAGGGGCCAGGAATTTATATATATATATATATATATATATATATATATATATATATATATATATATATATATATATATATAGGGAGCAGATCCTATCCGGATTCCCGTATTTTAACAAAATACGGATTTTTTTTTTTTGCTTTTTTTTAAACAACTAAAAAAAAATATTTAATATTTTATGGGATTAAAATTTTTTCATAATAAAGTGTTTTGGGCGTGATTTGGGTACGTATAACAAAACATGGTGGTACAGTCTGTGCAGACTGTACCACCATTTTTTGGTATAGGTATTCAAAACACGTCCAAAACACTTTATTATGGAAAAATTTCAGTTCCATAAAATATTAATTTTTTTTTTAGTTGTTTTAAAAAAAAAAAGCAAAAAAAAAAAAAAAATCCGTCTTTTACTAAAATTCGGGATCCCTTATAGGATCCTGGTTGTATATATATATATATATATATATATATATATATATATATATAACTAGGAACCTGTCCGGACTCTCGGACATGCTTAAAATACGGACTCAAATTTTTTATCTTATTTTTTAAAATAACTAAAAAAAAAGTTTAATATTTTATAGAACTGAAAATTTTCTATAATACAATGTTTTAGGCGTAATTTGGATACCTATACCAAAAAATGTATGTACAGTCTGCACAGACTGTACAGACATGTTTTGTTATATGTATCCAAATCACACCCAAAATACTGTATTATGTAAAAATTCAAGTTCCATAATTTTTTTTTAGTTGTTTTAAAAAATAAAAGCAAAAAAAAAACAAACCGAATTTTAGTCCGATCCGAAAGTCCGGACCTGATCCGGCCTATATATATATATATATATATATATATATATATATATATATATATATATATATATATATATATATATATATATATCTCCCCATAAAGGACAATTAAATCTTACCTTTATGAAGCAATAAAGAAAAATATTACAAGTAGTTAAGTACAATTATCAAAAACTTTTGGGCACTCACTAGATAAGACTTGATACAATGTTAAAAAAAAGTGCTTATAATTAAACTTTAAATTTCATTTTCACAACTTTAAAGCCCTACCATGAACTCCTATACATGTACTTTTTCTATTGTAAATGAGAATTTTATATGTATATATATTAATTTGTATGCATTTTAAAATTAATGAATATCAACAAAATTATTATTAATTTTTAAAAATTAATCTAAAATATTTTTAAGAAATTGAGGCGTGAGATAACTCCATTTTATGTACACACACATTTACATTCATATATGTATGGATTGCATGTACTTTTTAATTTTTTATACTCAAATAAGTTGTTTAGAAAAGGGATTCTTGCCATCCAAGAAACAATTCTTTTTTCCATTAAAAGTTGAGAAAGGAAATACCGCCAAATGAAATATCAAAATATTAGTTGTGTTTCGTATTTCTGGCATTATATAGATGGTGAAATTTATCATAAATTTTGAACGATTTAAATGATTTATTATGATAAATAAAAAATTTGAAATTAATTATATTTTGTTAGATAGATAGAAAATGATAAATATATAGCATTTGCATGCACACGATGGAGCCAAAATTTTACAAGTCACTCGCTTGTGTAACCGGGAGCTTGGTTCACACTTAACCAGTTCCGGTCAACAACCCCGCGTAAGACTGTTAGTCGATCGGTCCTCTTGACGGTGGGACCCAATTCATAAATGCCAACATGTCCCATCCTGACATATTTCCGTACACATGTCCACCGGGATTTGCCAGTCAACCCCCCTTTAGCCAACCTGTTCTCCAAATAGTACTAGTAGTTTCTTTCTCTTCACACTTAATTAAAATCCCAAACCAAACACTAGCTCCCTCTACTTGTATAGCTCCGTTCCTCTTTTTTTACTACACTTTTGAATAAAAGCTACAGTGGGGGTTGAAATGAAGAACCTATGCTTTTGAAAAATCTATGGAGAAGAAATTAGAAGAGGTTCCGGTAATATTTAAGACAGAAAATTCGATGGCAAATTCAGCTTTTTCCGATCAGATTCCGATGACGACCTTTCCTTTCTCGAGCATATTTGACATGCCATGTGATGGAGAAAAGGGGTTGTTGTTGGACATGTTGGACACTCAAGATTATTATGGTCCAACCTCGGCTTTATTCGATTTGCTTCAGCCTCCGCCGCAGCAGCAGCAGCAGCAGCAGCCACCACTTCTCTCGCCGGCTTCCGCCGCCCAGGAATCATCGGAGGTCGTCAACACGCCGAATTCTTCGTCTATATCTTCATCATCGACGGAAGCACCAAATGATGATCAGCAGAGCAAAACGGCTGAAGAAGAAGAAGATCATCAAGAAAAGACCAAAAAAATGTAAGTTTGCTTTTCTTTTTTTAATAATTTTTGTTTCTTTTGGACACGGGCTATTTTTTTTTATTATTATTTGATGTGAACATATTAATAATTAAAAGTAGATTTTGTTAATGCGATTACTGTTATGCATGATGATCTGATTACAGTTGTATATATATGCATGTAATCTTTTGTGAGAAATGAATATGATTTATATATTTTTTTAAATATTATGGGAAAAGAATTGGATGATGATCAGTAAGAATCTATAGCTATAATTAATGAATTTTGTCTTGTGTGAATTGATCGATCTATATATAGGCTGAAACCGAAAAAGAAGAACACAAAAAGGAAAAAAGAGCCGAGATTTGCATTCATGACAAAGAGTGAAATTGATCACTTGGACGATGGATATAGATGGAGGAAGTACGGCCAAAAAGCTGTCAAAAATAGCCCTTTTCCCAGGTACTTGTATATATATTTATATATATATATATATATGTACGTATATATATATCCAAATTTGGTCAACCTTCATTCATGATACGATTTTGTTAGATTTAATTTAATTAAAAATACTAGCTAGCTAGCTAGTATGATTAAAATCACTTGACAATGAATTTGTAAAGTTTTTGCTAATTATTTTGTGGGACATGCACTAAAATTGTTAATTTTCTCTATGGCAGGAGTTACTATCGTTGCACTAGTGCAGCATGCGGTGTGAAGAAGAGAGTGGAAAGATCTTCCAATGATCAATCCATTGTTATCACCACTTATGAAGGTGCACACACGCATCCGTGCCCCGTCACGCCCCGTGGTAGCATCGGGATGATCTTGCCGGAAACTTCCTCTTTTGGCGGTGGAGGTGGAGGTGGAGGTGGTGATACTTTCCCTTTTATCTTTCCACAGCCTCAGTATCAACAAGTGCTACAACAAGAAGAAGAAGAAGCATATTTTTATAACCATCCAACAACATCTCCTTTGAACATTAGAGCTACTAATTATAATTATAGTCCCTCGTGTCCTAGTCAGAGGAGATTAATTTCATCGTCTCCTAATTTGTCTTTGTTTAAAGATCAGGGACTTCTTCAAGACATGGTGCCTTTCCAAATGCAAGTTGAGAAGGAAGGGGGTTGACAGAATTTAACGATAAAAAAGAATTAATTGCCTGTTTTCAAATGGTATGTAATTCTCTTAATTATTATTATTACTGACTAGCTATATAGTCCTCGTGAGGTTAATTAATTGGGTTAATAATCTTAAGGTAGATTTATAAGAAACAGATTTCTTTTATCATTACATAGAGACCTTATTTATTATCATTGTAGAATCATGTAGTAGTAAAAGCCTAATTTTTAGCTCAAGGAAATACTAATTTTGGTACCTTGGTTCTATTATGTTATTCTTTGTAATATTGTTTCATAATTATGGATCGGATATTTGGGATTTTAGTTGAATACTTATTTATTTACTTCCGGTCTCTACTTGTCTCCGATTAATTCTCATTCTTACTCTTAATTCGTCACAATTTACCTTCCTTTGATGGAATGCACGTGCATTAGTATATATGTATGGATGGCGTAAATATAACTAGAATATTTAGGGTTAGGGTTTCAATTCTCTTTTGATCCATCGAGCAACGTGTGTTCAAACTTTTTAGTTTTACCTTTTTATTGGAGCCTAATGGCCAATTAGTGGAACTGGAGAGAAGAATTAACTTGGGAACTTGTTGTTGTGCCTTAATTATTCAGGAAAGTTAACTGTGGAAACTTCAATGTGTAGTAAACTTAGCTATACTTGCTTACTTTATGGAATATATATGGACAAGAAATTAGTAACACTTAATTCATTACCACCTTTATTGACCAAGTTCTATTGATTTGCTAAACTTCAATTCATAATTATTTAATTACTTTTTTCACTAGTCAATTTCCTGAAGGAACATTTACGAAGCAAGCTTTAATGTTGATCCACACTATTAATAGCTTGACTCATTTAACTTCTACTTTTTTCGTTCTTTAATATAAGTCGTTTCAGAGAAATATTTTTATTCCTTAATATAAATTGTTTGAGAATTTTAAGTAAACATTAATTATTTAGTTTTCAATATTACAATCATTACCTTAATACTTGTGCACAACCCTAAAACGACCTATATTAAGGAACGAAAGGAGTAAATTCAATCCTTATTTCTAGATGATGTTTTACTAGTTAACAGTAACACCCTTTAATCTCATAATATTTTAATCTGAGCCGTCTAACATTGTAACGAACGACGGAGATGAGTTGGTTGGAAAATGATTCATAGCCAACAATGACTATGCATCACTCCCCACATTTTTTCTCGTGGTTAAAAGTGATCAAGATCAAGGACGAATGGTTCGTGATGAGACGACTTAGCCCTCGGGTCGAGTCTTCAGTTACGATCCTTGTTCACCTAAATCTGCACAAAAGCTCTCACAATATGAAAATGGCGGATCGTCATGGAGCGCTTCGGGATTGGGGATTAGTAAATAGGATTTGAGAGAGAAGTAATAAATTTGAATTTAACTTTCAGGTATAAAAAATATATAACCTCTATTTATCCCCTTTTGATATCTATTTGTAGTATTACACATTTTGTCCTAACTACTTGAAATGTCCCATCAAGTATCAAGGTATGAGCATAGCAGGTCATGCAGACAGCATCCCTAACAATAACTTTCACACCGCTCAAGATACGACTATGTATAAATTTTTAAGTGGAACAGACTCTCCAAACCTTTCAAACACGCTTCGCCCGCTTTATCTAACAGTTTGTTTAGTGGTACTTACTTCCTCTTTGAGTTAAATTCTTTTTGACCTTGAATCAATTAATGAATTACGTCGCAAGTTGGAAGGTATGAGATTGTGTTGGAGATATTATATATAGTTGCATGCATTAGGTACGTGTTGTTCATCGTTATAGAGGTATATGATGTTTTCATTCCAATTTGAATTGAGGACGTCATTCCATTTCCATATGACACGTACTACATTTTTTTGGCTAGCTAGCTTGAAACAATTAGTTCATCACTAGAACATGCTTCTACTTATGACTTATTGCCGTACGTAGCTTCATGGAGAGAGAGTGTTATGTATATATTAGACCTGAGAATATACATGTTAAAACTCGTTCTACAGCTCTAATGATAAATGGGTTTGGTCTGGGTTACAAATTATAAGGTCAAATATTTAAATGGATTCGTCCATATCCACTCGCATAATATAAATTAATATATAGGTGGATGTGGGTTATCATATTTATTCATTCATTTTCTATCAAAAGTTTACCCATTTCAAAATTACAGCTCACTTTTTACATTAATTTTTTTTACTAGTTCTCTTTACAAATTTTATACTAGTTCTCGTTCTCTAAAAAAAATTAATATATATTAATTTATGCTCAAATTTGATATATGAGCTCATATTTATTTATGATCATCCACTTGTCCATTTTATTTGTAATCCGATCGACCAATATAAACCAAAACTGACTCATTTGTGGAATATATCTAATATACTATATAAACACCGGATCGACAGCCGAGTAATTAAGACGGTACATTGTACATCTTCTCATTACTTTATCCCATCCCTGGAGACCGACCACATAAGAAACAGCCCCATGATGGTAATGAACATGCATTTTGTGTATATAGCTAGAGAGATGATTATGGGATGAGCGAAGCACTCATCAGTAATGATATCAAATCGTATGAACAGAACAGAACAGAACAGAACAGTCCCTGCGGGTACTAATGTAAATTATGTAACTATACCAATTATGATCACACCTCCTGTATAACGTTAACGTACGTAACGAAGAATAGGATGGCGTTTAATATACATAACATTCTGTTTTTTACTTAAATCATAAAATATGTTAAAAATCAAATTCCTGCCAGATTTCGGCTTTTAGCAGTCCAGTCCATCTACTATAAAACCTGACGGTATCCTAAGCATGGCAACCCAGTCCATCTACTATTCCTAGTAAAATTAGTTCATGCTTTCATTGTTCCCTCTATCAAATTTAAAGGCCCCTTCCCTATAATACAATTCACGAATAGTCACTTGTGGCATATATAGTGTCCTTCCTTGACTGACCCGACCCTAAGGATACATATTTCATTCCTTATGCGCATACAATAAAAACTATTAACACTCTTTTTTGTTTTCAAATCAACCATTATTTCATTTCTTAAGCTTTATTTTGTTTGGTGATTATAAGAATTAGTCCCAAAAATGATTTTACAAAACACACACAGACTAAGCCTCCTCTTCAAATGGCTATTGGTTCGACGGTTCCTATAGGACACGCAGAGGCTGAACCAGGGGAGTCGAGGAGACATATGATCCCCTAGAATTTCCAACCACGAAGGAGAGAGAGTGAAAAAGAGTTTGCCTGAACTTGATGAACTGAAGGGGGTTTAAGGAGAACAGAGTTTTAGTCTGCGAATTGGGCCTCCGATCTGAATTTTTGGTAGGTTGTGCGTTCCTCGAAAGGGATAGTTCCGCTGGTGGGGTTTGCTTTTCTGGTGGTTCTACTTGCTCGGATGGTTCCTCTCCATCTGTGTGTGCAGATGGTTGCAGGTGGGGCCCACATGGGCAGGTATGACCTATGATGGAGATGACATGCGGAGCCCACTTGCTTTTATTTCAAATTTTTGGCCTGGTTGCTTTTGGAATCTCCTGGGCTTTGCTCTTGTTTGCTGATAGGTTTTACTCAAACCGACATATGCTTTGGGCCATCATCAAATGAACTGCTGGATTTTTATAGCTGAAAGATGCTGACTGGGCCGTGTAGTTAGCTGGTTTTGTTTCATAAACCTAACCTTGGGTTGTGAGGTTTAAAAGGCTTTAATCAACTAGATACCTAAATGATAATTGCATTTGAATTTAATTCTTGTAGAGCATCGAAAATCAACAATACATCTTCCATGCCTAGACACTCTAATTTTATGGTGGTTTCATTTGTCTAGCCTTGGAGTGTGCAGTATTATGTAATTAGGCTACGCAATTATAATTGTGCAAAATGAATTTAAAAGAAGCACTCCAAGCGTTAATAAATAATTTTTTTTATTGATGTATTTTGACTCCCCTATAAAAGTGTTTTGGTTCCGCACGTACGGTCTTAAAGACTAAACAAGTAGCTAGAGTAAAAAACTTAAACTCATTGAGAAGAGGATTTTTAGTTATCTACTCTATAAAATTGAATATTTTATTTTTTTGTCATGATGCGTCTCTTGGAGAAATGTATATATGTCGATAAATATGCAATCAACTTAAATTACGATCCACATGTAAGTTTAAGCGATGCGTAAGAATAAATTAGAATAAACTTATTCTTAATTTCTACCTATTCCATATATATACATATGTCGCAATTATAATTCTTCATATTCTATTTGTTTGCATGAACTATCTCTTGTGCTCATTCATTTTTTTGTTTGCATGAACTTTGTTTGAACTCATCAGCACGTTTGAATTTAGTTTGGACAACTTACTATAAGCCCAAATTGGCTGAGCTTAACCGGTCTTAAGCCCAATTCATTAGACCCGATTAAAATGCTTATAATCCTACACTTGCCACCTTTAATACTACTCGACTTGGCTCAGGAATGCCACTAATCACAACCTTCTAACTACAAAATCGAATAATCAAATATTAAACAAAAAGAAAGCAAAATCATTGCAAGACTCTCTTTTTCTTTTCTTTTTTGCTAAATTAGATAAAAATTAAAACTCACACACCCAACCTTGACATGCCAAGGCTCAATCCCTGAACCTCAATGAGTTAAATAATACCACTCGGGCCAAAGGTTAAACCATCTCAAGACTTGTTTGGTTCATACATCAAAAGTGTAGTGGAATAAAATTATCAATACCAGTAGAACATTTCATCCTCTACATCATAATAGCCCATCTCTTGATCTTCATCGTGATGTCGCATTTCATCATTTTCACCCTGAAAATGGACACTGCCAACAAATACTTCACCATTATAGCCACTGTGAACTTCATCATCTTCATAGTAAGTTTGAACATCTCCGTCTTCGTTATAATAAAATTCATCATCTTCATTGTAGTAATACTGATCATCTTCATCATCTTCCATTGAAGCCAATGGTGGTCCTGAGACTTCATATCCATTATTATCAACAAACTCATATTCATCCAAAAAAGAAGGTTCTCCACAAGAGCGCTCCATCTCCAAACCAAAAGCTGCATGGCCAGTCTCAAAACCAGCAGCACCGCCGAAAATAGAGTGAATAAATTTTCCTTGATTAGTGTTCCTATAAAATAAAACTAGTTTAAATTAGAAACTCTACTTATAGCTTCCAATTTTATTTGCTGCATAGTACATAGCAATCTGTTCAAAACAGAGAGGGTGCTAGAAACATGCTATAAAAAGTAACAAGTGCTCTATAGCTTGGCGGGCCTAACATTAATGGCAGTGATGAATTGTATACGATTCTCATTAACTACTCTCTTTGGTAAAATTACAGAATATCTTGCACCTCATCCGACTAGAAATCCACTGTCACATAAAAATGATATGTATAGAAATCCATTTTTGCAATCCACTTACAAAAAATTAGAATAAAAGTCACTTGTATACTATACATAGATTTGCATGATGAAAAGCAGGTACTCGAAAGTTCAGATTTAGTAACTTTAGGTAGCTTGATCTAAATTAACCAAGTATTTAGATGTGGAATAATTTCTTCTTCTTGGAAGGACTACATTACACTGATGAAATGTATAACTCTCTAAAATTAGACAATAGACTGCCTTATACACATAAAAGCAATTTAGATCGTGTGTATGAGCTTGCTAAATATAACCAAAAATAACTTAGATTGTGTGTATCAAGTTTAATCACTCATATCCAAAAATAACTTGACTTGAGCAATATAATTTTTTTTTCCGACAATTCATCATGTTTCGAGCATTATGCTATTGTTCAAAAGACAAGAGATAAGTGAATCAGAAAGCATATGGAACATAGAACTGCAAGGTTCAAACAATCTCTTATACCTCCCAAACTAAAGGGAAACATTGTGAGAATCTGCCAAAGTTTAATTATCAGCTACGAGATGAGGGAATGCACGAGTTTATATAAAACCAGACATGATGGCCTAAAGTTAGGAGAAGAACTCTACTGCTTGACTGAATAAATTGCATTCAATGATGCGTGTTTATTGTGTCACTTCAAAGAGTTCAGTGTAATTACAAAATAAACCAGTAAGGAGTTAGGAGTCCAAATATTGTAATTAGAGTCATACCTGTCAAGATGTTGTAACTTGCAAGGATAGGGAGGGGGAAGCAACTCATTCAAAAAAGGGTGTGGGAACCATAATAAAGAATACTGGACATATAAGAAGATAACAGCTCTGTTTTCAATGGTATAGCGCAAATTTAAATAACTAAACAGTAACAAAGCAACAAAAACAGAATGACAACAGCATAGGATCTTAAACACGCTAGATATAAACCCCTTGAGAAATGCATCATAACTTAAACTGAAACAGTTCCTTGATAATTACACTAATTTAAGCAAAAAAACTCCAATGAAGAGGTTCATGGCTAGGAACGTATATAAAAAAGGTTAAAGAGAATACTGAGGCTACTTAATAGGATTAAAATGTAATGAAATATAGAACAGTACCATGCATAGTATTTCTCATGGTCACTTGCTGGTGGATCATCATGAACTGTAGAAATCATTCATCCTTCGTAACAAGTTCATTGATATGTTTCATAGTTGGAACTTATAATCAATATTAAAAAAAATATAAAGATATTTCTATCACATTATATTTACAATATGAAACTTTGTGTTGGAGGACGGCGGGTTCGACATAGGAGGGGCGCCACTGGACGCCGAGGCCGACGACGAGGCGGCCACGGCGGAGATGGTGGTTGTAGAATGTACGGATCTTGTAGAGCCACCTGCGGACGACGGCGGGCTTGGCGGTGACGGTGGTGAGGATTTTGTGTTGGTGGCATTTTACGGTGAAAGATCGGTGGATGACGGGGTCAGGGGTGTAGTTAGGTTTTATGCTTACTCGACTCATTCTGGAAAATTTATGAGTTGTATATTCTCTGGGTCTAGTTAGGGTTTTATTCTGCCATGGTCATTGCTCGTCTCTTCTTTTTCAAACTCCTATTCCTTGTCTGATTTTAATTCCGATAGTCGTGGACGTACTAGGACTGTGATTAGTTTCCGTGATTTTAATGGCAAGGTTAAGGTATTGTTATCAGGAGTACCGTCTACAGTGCATCATTATTTTAAATAGATAGTATTTAAATTAAATGAATTTAAATAAATAATATAAATTAGCTCAAGGTTAGACCTACTACTACCTAGTATATAAAATGTGTTACTTACAATATAAAAAATAAAAATATTAAATTGAACCAAGATTCATAATGGTAAATAATTAATTAAAGTTTTTATTAAACAAATATTCTTAAATCTGCAGGTAATTAAATTAGTGCACGCTGAGATCACTCAAGCATACAATATACACAGTGGGTTGAGGGAGAAGTGTTTCCCTAAATATATGCCATCACCCTCCACACACACACACACACACACACTGGTAGCTTATCTTGGGTATCAAGTAAGCTTGGCTGCTTGGGCTATGAAAAGCATTATGTTCCTGAATACTGACTGACTACCTGTTAGGCTGTTCCTGATCGGATCGAGTAGAGAGAGAAAGAGACGGCTAGCTACAGACGTAGGCATAAATACATACATATAGCCAAGCCCCCTGGTCGATGGGATAATTTTGTTGGCAGGCAGAAGTGGTGGCAAATGATGGATGTGACTTGGATTGGATAGCAATTAATGTTCTGAAGCCTGCTTGCTTGCTTGATTGTTGCTCCAATTGATTAAGAGTCCTTATCACATTGAAAATACTTCATTCATTCTCACTTAGTTAATTTGACAAATAAATATACTCCCAACAAATAATTCATTAATTTAATGGAAATAAAACAGGTAATATAATTAATTCAGCTGAATAAACATGCATCATGTCTCACATTAGTGATGCTTGTATACTTTGCAATTTGCATGAAATTAATTCAATTAGTTCTCCACATTTTTCTGTCATCCCTTTCCCAGGCACAGGCAGGCAGCCGGCAGGTAGCAAGTGAATGGAAAACTTCACCATCACTCACCAACAACCAAGCAAACAAAAACAGTACCAGATATATATATATATATATATATATATATATATATATATATATATGGTGCAAAGATACAACTAATTAAAGACCTGACACATATATATAGGATTGAATCCGTTCTCCAACGGACTGGTTCGTTAACGTACCCGTCTTTAGTCCGCCGCTTCCATATATAGGATATATGATGTGGATCAAATGCATATCTCTTATTTTATTCATTCGTATGCATATCTCTTATTTTATTCATTCGTATTCACTTTTTTTTGGCGACGGTTTTAGTCATACAACAGACAACATATATCGTCGCTAAAAGTATAGACGGCGGTTGTATAACCAAAACCGTCGTCTAAAAGAGGGTGAACACGGGCGAGTAAGATAAGGAATATGCACTTGATCCTTGCTAATAGACCCGTTGTGCTCACCCCTCTTTAGGCGACGGTTTTGGTCATATAACCGTCGTCTATACTTTTAGCGACGCTATATGTTGTCCGTCGCTAAAAATATAGACGACGGTTGTATGACCAAAATTGTAATCTAAAAGAAATGAACACTAGTGAGTAAGATAAAAAATATACACTTAATCTTTGCTCATAATATATATACTCATAAACTTCAAAAACCCTTAAAAAACAAAAATCCATAATTGAAGAAAACTATAGTACGACTATGTTCCTTCATATCGTATAGAAGAGAGAGAGATATAAACAGAAAACTTAACTTTACTTTTCAGAATCAAAATTACTAGTACCTAACCCTTAATAATCTGGAACTCAACTTCATCAAAAAGATGAATTCCCCAGTTATTTAAAACATCAAAGTCTCTCTCTCTCTCTCTCTATATATATATATATATAAATCTCTGAACTAGCTATATTATGAGAGCTGCCAAGCCCTAATATCCGTTCCCACGAGAAATGCAGCACGAGCTTCAACACAGGCTTGCACCACCTGCTTCCTACTCAGCTTTTCGTTGTCCCAATCGCTCCTACTAATCCACTTCTCGAATTTCATTTCCTCTCCAAGACATTCCCTCACTATAACCCTCCTCGAAGCACTAGCGAGACTCTCTCCGGTACTCTTCGACTTCGCGTAAACTCTCAGATCCAATGGCGGACGATCCATCTCCAGCTCGTGACGCGAAATAACGAGCTTACGCGCGTCGGAATGGTTCCAAAACCCTACAAAAGTGTTGTTAGGGTCTGAGAGGAACCGGCGGAGGAGACGGGGAACGGTGTCGGCATGGATAAGCTGGAAGATGAGGCAACGGCGGCCAACGCAGAGTTGGAGCGTTGCCGCGGGGTTATCGTCGTAACGGGTGTCTGGAGTCCACTGGACGCCGAGGCCCACGACAAGCTGGCCGTGGTGACGGTGGTAGCTGTGGCGAGTTGAGCAAAGCCATTTCCGAACGATGGATGGGGTGGATGTGACGATGGTGGTTACCGGAGTCCCGAAGACGTCGACGACGAATCCCCTGTGTTTACGTGACCACACTGGCATTGTGTTGCGATGGCCGATGTGAAGGGTGAGCGTTTGTGTAGTGGCTTCTCTCTCTCTCTGTGTTAACGGTTATGGGGCGGTAGTAGCGAAAGATGTGAGCATTTTGGTTTTAACAGCCGGGGAAAAAGATTACATGGTTTTTGGTATGCTTGGCGTACCGTGCGTGCATTAGCCTATCGACGTATGATTAATCTTGATTGGAAGTTGTTTGGAATCCTTGATATATGCAAATTTGATTACCCAAATGAACTTATAAATTGTTCGTATGTGTGTGAAATGAACTTATGGAATTTGGTTAGCCAAACGGGTTTCAATAAATTGTTTGTATGTGTGTGAAATGAACTTGCAGATATCGATCACTCATTTTGATGGGCTAAAAAAAATGGTTAATTAAATTAAATATAACATTTCAATAATTATTCTTTTAAATTTTATTTTAGAAAGATAAAAAATAATTAAATTAATTTTAAATGTAAGTGTAATATGAAAAAGTAAAGTCATTAATACATGTTTGAAATTTAACACAACATATAAAAAAATAAATTAAGGATAAAAAGGAATAAAGGAAGTGCATTGTGTTTGTCAAAAAAGTGTAATGATACAGCGAAAAAAAATAGCTACAAAACAGTGAAAACAAAGAGTCTTGACATGTATTCACATAAATTTACGCTGTTTAGGAGGTTTCTATTTATTTTACATTTCTTCAAAAATGTTATCATCGATATTAGGGGTGAGCATGATACAATTTATTACGATTTAAAATTCAAATCGCACCCAAAACTGCTTAGGTGAGGTTTAAAAAATTCAAAATCGCACACGAAACTACTTGTTATTGGTACGATACGGTTTTAAAGTGTGCAGTGCGATTTTAATTGGTGCGATTTCGGTTCCAAAACCAATTGAAACAACAAAAAAAGTCTAAGACTTCAATAAAATTTAACATTAAACTTACATCGAGCAATTAACTTAGTGACAGAGTCGACAATGAGAATTATATCAAGCATGTTTTAAAACTAAAAATACGTTATATAAAACAACGGAGACCATATATTCGATAACAAGCAAGAATGTTTATTTAGTTCTCCAAAATATAAAAATTTATATTGGATTGCAGGGAGGACTTAATAAAATATAATCCTAACTATACCTAATTTGAAAAATAATTTATTAGACTATTACTATTATTGCATTGACATTAACCAATGCATAAAGTGCTCGAGCCCCTCAGCTATAAGCCCCTCCAATAACGCATCAAACAAATTCGAAATTCTAAAATCCAATTGCTTAATTTTTTACTCTATAACTTCTAACATCTTCTTTCAATTGGTGAAAAAATGACAATGCAAGATTGATGTTTTCTCTGAGCGTGTTCAAGTGAAAAGTAACTTTAAAATTTATTAGAGATAATACATACATACACACACATGGTGCGGTTTCGGTTTTATGCATGCGATTTTGGCTAGTAACCAAACCGGAACTGTAAATTTGGTTATTCAACCCACTTAAAATCGCCACATATGTCGGAACCGTTAGTGCAATTTTAATTCGTGCGGTTCGTGTAGTTTTTGGTGCAATTGCGGTTCTAATTTAATTACTTGTTCAGCCCTAATTGATACTCATTCATGTAATTAACAATTAAAAAGTATACCTAAACATTCATATTATATATCATATTCATATATGGAGACACATCTATATCCAACGTATTAAATTTAAGGATAGTCTTACAAAATCGTGACCCTCCAATTACAAATCTAACGGTGAAATTGATCTCCCGTCCACTGTTTAATTCTGTGAATAGAATAAATGTCCAAAATACCCATTCTTGAACTAAAAAAAATTATTTTTAACATCCGCAATATTAAACTGCGCAGCCTGGTGCAAGAAAGGAGAGAGAGAGAGGAGAAGAAGAAAGGCATATCTTTCTATTGCATCAGGCTCTGCAGTTTAATATTGCGGAGCCTAAAAAATAAAAAAAATGAATTTCGCCGATATGATGTTGTTTCTCAATTGGTCAGTCATACTTAACGTCCATAATTTAATACTACGAATAACACTTACTTAAAAATGATGCAAATAACTTCGGGATTGAGACGATGACGGATAACTTCGAGAATGATTCGATTATCGAAAATCCCTCGAAGAGTTCAGGATCGAATTTGTTCATATAGTAACTTGGTACTTATGAAGGGTTATGAGGTATTATATATCAATTAACCATTCGCAATATCTCATTGTGGGGTCTTCTTTTGGGAGGAGGGTCTGCCACAGAAAAAAGAGGAAGATATTATTAATTATATCCTAATTAATTTGTGATTTATGAATGACGTTTATGATACTAATTAAATCACAAATCATTTCTCATATAATCGCTCAAATTTTCACCCTTCAATTCGAAAAAACAGAATATTTGCTCATAAATAATCGATTGTGGTGGATTGGTGAGCATGGGAAAAATCTCTAGAGAACCCTCAAAATCATCATCTTCTTTATCGGTCCTAAAAATCTCTAGAAAACACTTTTTATGCTCTTATATGATGTTAGGAATAATTTAACTAGAACTAAAACTCTTTTTATGGTCCTAAATTTTTTAATATTAACTTATTATTTTGCAAAAAATTATTTTTTATATGAGTCATTTAGTTACTTAGTCATATAATAAATTTTAACTTAAAAATTATATTTAGAATTTTAGTTTAAGTTTATACCCAATTTTAGTCTTAAAATGCAAATATATTAAAAATATTATGAGTACATAATAATATTAATATAAAAAATTATATTTTGAATATATATATATATATATATATATATATATATATATATATATATATATATAAATAATAAGACCAAACTTGAATTTTTGGTCTTCGTCTTGGTTTTTAGTTTTGGTATATGTCTAGAATTTAACAAGAAGTAAAATTGTAACACCCCAGTTTCACATCGAAATATATGAAAAAAATTGTCTATATAAGGAATTAAGTTACTAACAATTGTACATTCAATCATGACCTTTTGGATGAGCATATGGTGGGCTAAGATGATCCAATGAGATATTATTGGGTCAGTGTTTTAAGGTCTTATTTGGATGATCGAACTTGATTCGATTCAGATTTTAGATTTGACCCGAGATTTGTTCTGAACTCGAGAATATTTGACCCGATTTGTTTCATATGGTATAAAAGTCGACTCTCGAAAATTCGGGTCAGGTAATCCGATCGAGTTGTCAGATGTGGGGATATAAAGGTTTGTGGTATTATGTGTGTGTAATTGGTTCTAACGAGTACTTCAAAAATTACTAACAATAGTAACTTCAGTCATGACATTTTGAGTGAGTATGTGGTGGGCTAAGATGATCCGAGAAGATAATATTGGGTTAGTGATTTAAGGTCTTATTTGAATGAATTTGATTTGATTCAGACTCGAAATTTGACCCGTGTTGTTTCAAAAATACTTTTTATGCTCCTGTATTAATTTAATTGAAACAAAAACTTTCTTTAAGGTATTACAAATTTTAATTTAACTTATTATTTTACAACAAATTTTTTAAGAGTCTTTTAGTTATTTAGGTTGTGACAACCCCAAAATAGGTCCATTCCACCCAACCCATTCTGAGTCGTCAAATACATGGTACAGAAAATAACTACAACTTTATTACAACAATTGTCGTGCAAAATACAACAACACATATGCTGTGAGTTTGGATACAAATATATACCAAATGTGACTCATGTTCCAACCGTGGACATCACCTCACAATAACACCTTACATAAAGGTATAGTCAAAAACTGTTTTAGAAATTATAATCTTTGGGAAGTGCTCAAGGAAACCTTCGTACATGGGAGGCCACGCGTCTAGGTTATGATAGATATCATATGGCCACAGAATTATCCTTGGTTGACCCAATAGACCCCAAAGAAAAACGAGAAGATTACTATCATATTCTTCCCAATGGTGAGTCTTCTCTTGACATATCATTATCTCTACTGTCTCTAATTGAGAATTATACTTCAAACAAACACCCAGATTATATAGGTAGTGCTCGTATATATACTCAGCAAGTGGATGAGTACATCCCTGTCTTATGATGACACGAGGTTGTATGTCGTTAGACATCTTGTATGATAGTGGTAAACCACTCTTCCAACGTTAGGTACACCTTACCCTATTGGATTCACCAAATAAAACTACTAAATGAACTTTTCTATACTGCTTCGGGAGAACATCCACAGCTAGAGACCACCGTTCTATTTTCCCGTTACCCTCGCTCGACCCAGCTACACTCTTATTACCTGAAAAGAATTGTGAAGCAAAAGGGTGAGCACAACTAGCTCAGTAAAGAATATCATGACTAAAGATAATTAAATTATCAATAGCCTTCATCAATAATAAATCAGAGATTTAGAACATATGGTAAATGATAAAAATTTGAACCATAGTTGCAGCGGAACGAGCAATCCATTAGAAGAGTCAAATAGACTATAAAGTCTATTATCTTCTCCATGTTAAAAATTCACCAACAATGTTTTATCCCTGTAACATCAATCAACAATTCTGGTCCACAATCATATGAATAACTCATAATCATAACTGTAGTTCTAAATTCCTCTTCTCATCCAGGACAATGATAATTTTCATCACCTAACTTTACCTGAAACATCAAAGATCATGGTTACACCAAATCACATTTCCTGTTCATAATCATACTAATAACTTCATCTTTGCACTACGTCCAAAAATATTCATTTGTATCACCAGTTGGTCATGTTTATCTTAACATCTGTTCATCTTTGCACTACTGGCCAAAGATATTCAACAACATGTCATCTTTGCACTACGGGCCAAAGATATTATCAACAATTCATCTTTGCACTACAGGCCAAAGATATTCATCAATATTTCATCTTTGCACTACAGGCCAAAGATATTAATATCTCAAAGAAATATATAATCATTTCAGAATTTATATAAACAATAATTATAACCATGTTGATCAATTCACCTTTGCACTTAAGCTAAAGATATTCACTTATAAATTCAATGGTCATGATCATACCAGTCACAATTCAACTTTGCACTACAGGCCAAAGAGAACCCTAGTCATGATCATACCAATAATCTACCCATCTTTACACTCTAGTGAAAGAGAATTTCAACATCAGGGTTATAAAAATGTTATATATGATAATAAAATCAATATAATCAATACATAGTTTTAATCTCAAGAGTAATATTCATAACTCAACTATAATTTGGTTAGAAAAAGAAACCAATTTTTATCGTGAATAGTAACTCGTGAATAGTAACTCATGAATAGTAACTCGTGAATAGTAACTCATAAATAGTAAACTCGACACAAAAAGGTAGAAATTCCACAATAAAATCCATACCAGTATTTCGGTATAATGATATTGAAAGAATAATATTTCTTAAGCTTATAAACAATTTATTTAAATTGTTTACACTTTACTAAATAATGCATTTAATCATTCTAAAATACCAAACTCATAAGATTTTATCACCAATAATCAAAACCCTCATCAAAAATCTGCATATACCTCATATAGGATTCTCAAGCCATAAAATCCTATTTTCCAATTTTCTTACTTCACATAACATATTTAATTCATTTACTCATAACTAGTCCATTTTTATGAAAAATACCAAATCAGTTCCAAAAATATTTCTTTTCTGGGATTTAGCATAATATAGTCCCATATTGAACATAATTTTTCTCAGAATTTTTAAAACTCATTTACTATTTTTCATATGGCCAAAACCACCGAATATTTAGACATTTATCAAAAATTGTACTTTTGTACAAAAATTCTGAAATTTACAGAGTATACTTCTATCATACACATGTACTCCCAATAAAAATTTCATCAATTTTGGAGTTAACCACAAGGAATTATAAGCGGTTACTTTTAAAATAGTCTTTTCCCGTAAAATTCATAACTCTTAATCTATACATCCAAAAATCACCATTTTTGGACACAATCAATAAAACTCATCAAAATATCATTTCAAATTTTTCCATAATTTTTGAAGATCAGAAAAATTACGAAACTGAAAATCATAACAACCCTTAAAATCCATTACTATCCCTTACTATCCCTTACCTCAAAAGAGCAGTACTTCTGACTGGATATCGGATATGATGCTGAAGAAAACTTGCACTGATGAATAGCAACTCACCAAGTATCTAAAAACTCACAAAATATGCTTCATAATATAGAGAGAGAAAGAGAGAAAGCTTATGTTTCTGGTGTGATTTTCAATTCTAACTTAGCCCTCTATTTATAGAAAAATTTTGGTAGGTTTGACCTGCAACCTGATGGCTTTACCTGCTACTATTCTCACCCACCACATTTGAAATATAATTCAGCACATTTCTTTACCAACCACAAGTGGGGCCCACTAATTCTAGAATTTTCCACCAAAAATGATTTATAACCTGATTTCTGAATCAGCCACCTCTTAAAATTCATAACAAATCATACGTTCATTTTTAACGGTTCAAAATTTGTGGGCATATACTCAACTTATATATGTATAACATATCCAAAAATTACCACGATCCAACGGTCGGATTAAAAATTATAACCCCCGTAAAATATCTCAAAAACCCTGATTTTTAATACCTCCATTTCGACAAAAATACTGATAAAAATCTCAACATTAACTCCTTTATTTTTAACCACAAAAATATATTCCTCATTTATATTTCATATAAAATAAATATTTCCTTATCATATGAATCAATAATTAATTATTCACAAATAATATTACAGAATCACATTTATGACAACCAGGCCGTTCCCAGGAAAGAGGGGGCTTTCCAATAAGAATTTCTCCTTACTGGCGCGCAATTAGGTGACCAAACCTCTCCTTAGACAGAACTTTCTAGTCATTGCCAATAATGTTATCTAATAATATTATTCAAATAATATGAATTATTGATCTGATAATGGGAAATACTGTGCAGTGACAATTATTGAACAACAATAATATAAAATTTCAACGTAGCAATTATTGAATCAATAAAATAAAATATTGAACAGTAATTACTGTAACAATTATTGAGTAGTGCCTTCTTACGTAAGAATCAATAATTTCAAAAATACTATGCAATACCGTGTCCTACTGTGCAATAACGCATATTACTGTATTTTAACCACCGGGTATTCCAACAGTGTTAACGGTAACAACTACGCCGTTATTTGTAAAGACTCAAATTTGTCGTTTTCTTCATCCGACAGTTATTCTGTTATGGGGCCCACAAATGGCTGCGCCGTCGTACGAATATTCCCCGACAGAAAGAATATTCCACGACCAAACGAATATTCCCCGACAACAATGATTATTTTATATCCACTTGCTTATTTTGAAAAAAAAAATCATATTTCACTCATAACTTTAAACTTTTATCAATTTAACCATTTACTGAATAGTAATTATAAGAAAAATTGAATACTTTTATTTCATAAAATTCGGGGTCTTACAATCTCCCCTCCTTATGAAATTTCGTCCCCGAAATTTACGTACCTGGTATTTCAAAGAGTTGAGAATACCTTGCTTTCATTTCAGATTCCATCTTTCCTATCATCATGATTTCTCCATTGCTCATCTCCTGTATTTCAGATATCATTCTAGAATACATCTTCAAAATAAGGGTTAATTGAACAAATTAACATATCACATAATATCCCAATATTATGACTGACCAACAAATAAGCTTAGGTAGGACACACTAGCGAAGGATTTACTCATCTCTCCCCTCCTAGTTATATTTTCCGATCTCCGCCAGAGATCATATCCCTAAGCTCTGATACCACCTATGACAACCCCAAAATAGGTCCATTCCACCCAACCCATTCTGAGTCGTCAGATACATGGTACAGAAAACAACTACAACTTTATTACAACAATTGTCGTGCAAAATACAACAACACATATGCTGTGAGTTTGGATACAAATATATACCAAATGTGACTCATGTTCCAACCGTGGACATCACCTCACAATAACACCTTACATAAAGGTATAGTCAAAAACTGTTTTAGAAATTAGAATCTTTGGGAAGTGCTCAAGGAAACCTTCGTACATGGGAGGCCACGCGTCTAGGTTATGATAGATATCATATGGCCACAGAATTATCCTTGGTTGACCCAATAGACCCCAAAAAAAAACGAGAAGATTACTATCATATTCTTCCCAATGGTGAGTCTTCTCTTGACTTATCATTATCTCCACTGTCTCTAATTGAGAATTATACTTCAAACAAACACCAAGATTATATAGGTAGTGCCCATAGATATACTCAGCAAGTGGATGAGCACAACCCTGTCTTATGATGACACGAGGTTGTATGTCATTAGACATCTTGTATGATAGTGACAAAACACCCTTCCAACGTTGGGTTCGCCTCACCCTATTTTCTTCACCAAATATAACTACTAAATGATGACCACCGTTCTATTCCCTTGTTACCCCCGCTCGACCCAGCTACACTCTTATTACCTGAAAGGAATTGTGAAGCAAAAGGGTGAGCACAACTAGCTCAGTAAAGAATATCATGACTAAAGATAATTCAATTATCAATAGCCTTCATCAACAATAAATCAGAGATTTAGAACATATGGTAAATGATAAAAATTTCAACCATAGTTGCAGCGGAACGAGCAATCCATTAGAAGAGTCAAATAGACTATAAAGTCTATTATCTTCTCCATGTTAAAAATCCACCAACAATGTTTTATCCCTGTAACATCAATCAACAATTCTGGTCCACAATCATATGAATAACTCATAATCATAACTGTAGTTCTAAATTCCTCTTCTCATCCAGGACGATGATAATTTTCATCACCTATCTTTACCTGAAACATCAAAGATCATGGTTACACCAAATCACATTTCCTGTTCATAATCATACTAATAACTTCATCTTTGCACTACGTCCAAAGATATTCATTTGTATCACCAGTTGGTCATGTTTATCTCAACATCTGTTCATCTTTGCACTACTGGCCAAAGATATTCAACAACATGTCATCTTTGCACTACGGGCCAAAGATATTCATCAACAATTCATCTTTGCACTACAGGCCAAAGATATTCATCAATATTTCATCTTTGCACTACAGGCCAAAGATATTAATATCTCAAAGAAATATATAATCATTTCAGAATTTATATAAACAATAATTATAACCATGTTGATCAATTCACCTTTGCACTTAAGCTAAAGATATTCACTTATAAATTCAATGGTCATGATCATACCAGTCACAATTCAACTTTGCACTACAGGCCAAAGAGAACCCTAGTCATGATCATACCAATAATCTACCCATCTTTACACTCTAGTGAAAGAGAATTTCAACATCAGGGTTATAAAAATGTTATATATGATAATAAAATCAATATAATCAATACATAATTTTAATCTCAAGAGTAATATTCATAACTCAACTATAATTTGGTTAAAAAAAGAAACCAATTTTTATCGTGAATAGTAACTCGTGAATAGTAACTCATGAATAGTAACTCGTGAATAGTAACTCATAAATAGTAAACTCGACACAAAAAGGTAGAAATTCCACAATAAAATCCATACCAGTATTTCGGTATAATGATATTGAAAGAATAATATTTCTTAAGCTTATAAACAATTTATTTAAATTGTTTACACTTTACTAAATAATGCATTTAATCATCTAAAATACCAAACTCATAAGATTTTATCACCAATAATCAAAACCCTCATCAAAAATCTGCATATACCTCATATAGGATTCTCAAGCCATAAAATCCTATTTTCCAATTTTCTTACTTCACATAACATATTTAATTCATTTACTCATAACTAGACTATTTTCATGAAAAATACCAAATCAGTTCCAAAAATATTTCTTTTCTGGAATTTAGCATAATATAGTCCCATAGTGAACATATATTTTTCTCAGAATTTTTAAAAGTCATTTACTATTTTTCATATGGCCAAAACCACCGAATATTTAGACATTTATCAAAAATTATACTTTTGTCCAAAAATTTTGAAATTTACAGAGTATACTTCTATCATATACATGTACTCCCAATAAAAATTTCATCAATTTTGGAGTTAACCACAAGGAATTATAAGCGGTTACTTTTAAAATAGTCTTTTCTCATAAAATTCATAACTCTCAATCTATACATCCAAAAATCACCATTTTTGGACACAATCAAGAAAACTCATCAAAATATCATTTTAAATTTTTCCAGAATTTTTGAAGATCAAAAAAATTACGAAACTGAAAATCATAACAACCCTTAAAATCCATTACTATCCCTTACCTCAAAAGAGCAGTACTTCTGATCGGTATGCAAAGCGAAGGAAACTTGCACTGAATAGCAACTCTCAAAGTATCTAAATACTCACAAAATATGCTTCATAATATAGAGAGAGAAAGAGAGAAAGCTTATGTTTCTGGTGTGATTTTCAATTCTAACTTAGCCCTCTATTTATAAGAAAATTTTGGTAGGTTTGACCTGCAACCTGATGGCTTTACCTGCTACTATTCCCACCCACCACATTTGAAATATAATTCAGCACATTTCTTCACCAACCACAAGTGGGGCCCACCAATTCTAGAATTTTCCACCAAAATGATTTTAACCTGATTTCTGAATCAGTCATCTCTTAAAATTCATAACAAATCATACGTTCATTTTTAACGGTTCAAAATTTGTGGACATATACTCAACTTATATATGTATAACATATCCAAAAATTACCACGATCCAACGGTCGGATTAAAAATTATAACCCCCGCAAAATATCTCAAAAACCCTGATTTTTAATACCTCCATTCCGACAAAAATACTGATAAAAACCTCAACATTAACTCCTTATTTTTAACCACAAAAATATATTCCTCATTTATATCCACATAAAATAAATATTTCCTTATCATATGAATCAATAATTAATTATTCACAAATAATATTACAGAATCACATTTATGACAACCAGGCCGTTCCCAGGAAAGAGGGGGCTTTCCAATAAGAATTTCTCCTTACTGGCGCGCAATTAGATGACCAAACCTCTCCTTAGACAGAACTTTCTAGACATTGCCAATAATGTTATCTAATAATATTATTCAAATAATATGAATTATTGATCTGATAATGGGAAATACTGTGCAGTGACAATTATTAAACAACAATAATATAAAATTTCAACGTAGCAATTATTGAATCAATAAAATAAAATATTGAACAGTAATTACTGTAACAATTATTGAGTAGTGCCTTCTTACGTAAGAATCAATAATTTCAAAAATACTATGCAATACCGTGTGCTACTGTGCAATAACGCGTATTACTGTATTTTAACCACCGGGTATTCCAACAGTGTTAACGGTAACAACTACGCCGTTATTTGTAAAAACTCAAATTTGTCGTTTTCTTCATCCGACAGTTATTCTGTTATGGGGCCCACAAATGGCTGCGCCGTCGTACGAATATTCCCCGACAGAAAGAATATTCCACGACCAAACGAATATTCCCCGACAACAATGATTATTTTATATCCACTTGCTTATTTTGAAAAAAAAAATCATATTTCACTCATAACTTTAAACTTTTATCAATTTAACCATTTACTGAATAGTAATTATAAGAAAAATTGAATACTTTTATTTCATAAAATTCGGGGTCTTACAATCTCCCCTCCTTATGAAATTTCGTCCCCGAAATTTACGTACCTGGTATTTCAAAGAGTTGAGAATACCTTGCTTTCATTTCAGATTCCATCTTCCCTATCATCATGATTTCTCCATTGCTCATCTCCTGTATTTCAGATATCATTCTAGAATACATCTTCAAAATAAGAGTTAATTGAACAAATTAACATATCACATAATATCCCAATATTATGACTGACCAACAAATAAGCTTAGGTAGGACACACTAGCGAAGGATTTACTCATCTCTCCCCTCCTAGTTATATTTCCCGATCTCCGCCAGAGATCATATCCCTAAGCTCTGATACCACCTATGACAACCCCAAAATAGGTCCATTCCACCCAACCCATTCTGAGTCGTCAGATACATGGTACAGAAAATAACTACAACTTTATTACAACAATTGTCGTGCAAAATACAACAACACATATGCTGTGAGTTTGGATACAAATATATACCAAATGTGACTCATGTTCCAACCGTGGACATCACCTCACAATAACACCTTACATAAAGGTATAGTCAAAAACTGTTTTAGAAATTAGAATCTTTGGGAAGTGCTCAAGGAAACCTTCGTACATGGGAGGCCACGCATCTAGGTTATGATAGATATCATATGGCCACAGAATTATTCTTGGTTGACCCAATAGACCCCAAAGAAAAACGAGAAGATTACTATCATATTCTTCCCAATGGTGAGTCTTCTCTTGACTTATCATTATCTCCACTGTCTCTAATTGAGAATTATACTTCAAACAAACACCAAGATTATATAGGTAGTGCCCATAGATATACTCAGCAAGTGGATGAGCACAACCCTGTCTTATGATGACACGAGGTTGTATGTCATTAGACATCTTGTATGATAGTGACAAAACACCCTTCCAACGTTGGGTTCGCCTCACCCTATTTTCTTCACCAAATATAACTACTAAATGATGACCACCGTTTTATTCCCTTGTTACCCCCGCTCGACCCAGCTACACTCTTATTACCTGAAAGAATTGTGAAGCAAAAAGGTGAGCACAACTAGCTCAGTAAAGAATATCATGACTAAAGATAATTCAATTATCAATAGCCTTCATCAACAATAAATCAGAGATTTAGAACATATGGTAAATGATAAAAATTTCAACCATAGTTGCAGCGGAACGAGCAATCCATTAGAAGAGTCAAATAGAGTATAAAGTCTATTATCTTCTCCATGTTAAAAATCCACCAACAATGTTTTATCCCTGTAACATCAATCAACAATTCTGGTCCACAATCATATGAATAACTCATAATCATAACTGTAGTTCTAAATTCCTCTTCTCATCCAGGACGATGATAATTTTTATCACCTAAATTTACCTGAAACATCAAAGATCATGGTTACACCAAATCACATTTCCTGTTCATAATCATACTAATAACTTCATCTTTGCACTACGTCCAAAGATATTCATTTGTATCACCAATTGGTCATGTTTATCTCAACATCTGTTCATCTTTGCACTACTGGCCAAAGATATTCAACAACATGTCATCTTTGCACTACGGGCCAAAGATATTCATCAACAATTCATCTTTGCACTACAGGCCAAAGATATTCATCAATATTTCATCTTTGCACTACAGGCCAAAGATATTAATATCTCAAAGAAATATATAATCATTTCAGAATTTATATAAACAATAATTATAACCATGTTGATCAATTCACCTTTGCACTTAAGCTAAAGATATTCACTTATAAATTCAATGGTCATGATCATACCAGTCACAATTCAACTTTGCACTACAGGCCAAAGAGAACCCTAGTCATGATCATACCAATAATCTACCCATCTTTACACTCTAGTGAAAGAGAATTTTAACATCAGGGTTATAAAAATGTTATATATGATAATAAAATCAATATAATCAATACATAGTTTTAATCTCAAGAGTAATATTCATAACTCAACTATAATTTGGTTAGAAAAAGAAACCAATTTTTATCGTGAATAGTAACTCGTGAATAGTAACAAATAGTAACTCGTGAATAGTAACTCATAAATAGTAAACTCGACACAAAAAGGTAGAAATTCCACAATAAAATCCATACCAGTATTTCGGTATAATGATATTGAAAGAATAATATTTCTTAAGCTTATAAACAATTTATTTAAATTGTTTACACTTTACTAAATAATGCATTTAATCATTCTAAAATACCAAACTCATAAGATTTTATCACCAATAATCAAAACCCTCATCAAAAATCTACATATACCTCATATAGGATTCTCAAGCCATAAAATCCTATTTTCCAATTTTCTTACTTCACATAACATATTTAATTCATTTTCTCATAACTAGACTATTTTCATGAAAAATACCAAATCCGTTCCAAAAATATTTCTTTTCTGAAATTTAGCATAATATAGTCCCATAGTGAACATATATTTTTCTCAGAATTTTTAAAACTCATTTACTATTTTTCATATGGCCAAAACCACCGAATATTTAGACATTTATCAAAAATTATACTTTTGTCCAAAAATTCTGAAATTTACAGAGTATACTTCTATCATACACATGTACTCCCAATAAAAATTTCATCAATTTTGGAGTTAACCACAAGGAATTATAAGCGGTTACTTTTAAAATAGTCTTTTCTCATAAAATTCATAACTCTCAATCTATACATCCAAAAATCACCATTTTTGGACACAATCAAGAAAACTCATCAAAATATCATTTCAAATTTTTCCAGAATTTTTGAAGATCAGAAAAATTACGAAACTGAAAATCATAACAACCCTTAAAATCCATTACTATCCCTTACCTCAAAAGAGCAGTACTTCTGATCGGTATGCAAAGCCGAAGGAAACTTGCACTAAATAGCAACTCTCAAAGTATCTAAATACTCACAAAATATGCTTCATAATATAGAGAGAGAAAGAGAGAAAGCTTATGTTTCTGGTGTGATTTTCAATTCTAACTTAGCCCTCTATTTATAAGAAAATTTTGGTAGGTTTGACCTGCAACCTGATGGCTTTACCTGCTAATATTCTCACCCACCACATTTAAAATATAATTCAGCACATTTCTTCACCAACCACAAGTGGGGCCCACCAATTCTAGAATTTTCCACCAAAAATGATTTATAACTTGATTTCTGAATCAGTCATCTCTTAAAATTCATAACAAATCATACGTTCATTTTTAACGGTTCAAAATTTGTGGGCATATACTCAACTTATATATGTATAACATATCCAAAAATTACCACGATCCAACGGTCGGATTAAAAATTATAACCCCCGCAAAATATCTCAAAAACCCTGATTTTTAATACCTCCATTCCGACAAAAATACTGATAAAAACCTCAACATTAACTCCTTCATTTTTAACCACAAAAATATATCCTCATTTATATCCACATAAAATAAATATTTCCTTATCATATGAATCAATAATTAATTATTCACAAATAATATTACAGAATCACATTTATGACAACCAGGCCGTTCCCAGGAAAGAGGGGGCTTTCCAATAAGAATTTCTCCTTACTGGCGCGCAATTAGATGACCAAACCTCTCCTTAGACAGAACTTTCTAGACATTGCCAATAATGTTATCTAATAATATTATTCAAATAATATGAATTATTGATCTGATAATGGGAAATACTGTGCAGTGACAATTATTGAACAACAATAATATAAAATTTCAACGTAGCAATTATTGAATCAATAAAATAAAATATTGAACAGTAATTACTGTAACAATTATTGAGTAGTGCCTTCTTACGTAAGAATCAATAATTTCAAAAATACTATGCAATACCGTGTGCTACTGTGCAATAACGCGTATTACTGTATTTTAACCACCGGGTATTCCAACAGTGTTAACGGTAACAACTACGCCGTTATTTGTAAAAACTCAAATTTGTCGTTTTCTTCATCCGACAGTTATTCTGTTATGGGGCCCACAAATAGCTGCGCCGTCGTACGAATATTCCCCGACAGAAAGAATATTCCACGACCAAACGAATATTCCCCGACAACAATGATTATTTTATAACCACTTGCTTATTTTGAAAAAAAATCATATTTCACTCATAACTTTAAACTTTTATCAATTTAACCATTTACTGAATAGTAATTATAAGAAAAATTGAATACTTTTATTTCATAAAATTCGGGGTCTTACAATAAGTTTCTCGTATCGGTAATAAATGAGCAGACTTGGTCAATCTATCAACAATGACCCAAATCGCATCAATACCTTGAGAAACCCTTGGAAGACCGGTAACGAAATCCATGGTAATGTGCTCCCACTTCCATTCTGAAATTTCAAGTGGTTGCAATGGACCTTTGGTACTTGATGCTCCGCTTTGACTCGTTGACAAGTTAGACACCTTGAGATAAATAACGCTATCTCTCTCTTCATATTGCTCCACCAAAATGTATGACAAGATCATGATACATTTTGGTACTTCCAGGATGGATTGCAACGGTGTGTTGTTTGCCTCCATCATGATTTCATACATTAAATCAGGGTTGTTAGGAACACAAAGTCTGAAATTGACTCGAAGTATTCCTTCTTCATCGATTCTTGCTTCCGGCATAGCACCTTCTTGCACTTTCTTCCTCATACGCATCAGCTCCAGGTCTGTAGCTTGAGCAGCTTTAACTTTTATCGATTAAAGTTGGTTCTACTCGTATATTCGTCATCATCACATGGGTCCCTGGAGTCTTTAACTCTATCTCCATCCTTTGCAAGTCACACAAAATGGGTCTTTGTGTTGACAATATTGCACTCGTACTTGCATATGATCTTCTACTCAATGCGTCAGCTACCACGTTCGCTTTTCCAGGATGATATTGAATGGTATGATCATAATCTTTCAACAGTTCAAGCCAACGTCGTTGTCGCATGTTGAGTTCCTTTTGAGTGAAGAAATATTTGAGGCTTTTATGATCCGTAAAGATCTCCACCTTCTCCCCATACAAGTAATGCCTCCAAATTTTAAGTGCAAAGAGAACAGCTGCCAACTCTAGATCATGAGCAGGATAATTCCTCTCATATTCCTTGAGTTGTCTTGATGCATAGGCTATGACTTTTCCATGTTGCATGAGAACACATCCCAACCCTTTGCTCGAAGCATCACTGTAGATGACAAATCCCTCCGAGCCAGATGGTATTGTTAGAACAGGTGCTGAAATGAGTCTCCTCTTGAGTTCTTGAAAACTCTGCTCACATTCTTCGCTCCAACCGAACTTTGTATCTTTTCGAGTCAGCTGAGTTAACGGAGTAGCGATTCGAGAAAATCCTTCCACGAATCTCCGATAATAACCAGCTAGACCGAGAAAGCTACGTACTTCGGTTACTGATTTAGGTTGCTCCCAGCTTTGAATAGCTTCAATCTTTGCCGGGTCAACCGATATTCCACGACTTGATACTACGTGCCCAAGGAATGCTACATCTTCCAGCCAGAACTCACATTTCTTCAACTTTGGCATAAAGTTTGTATTCACGAAGCTTTTGGAGTACCAGCCTCAAGTGTTGCTCATGATCTTCATGGCTTTTGGAATAAACAAGGATGTCATCGATAAAGACGACCACAAAGTGATCTAAATATTCCATAAATACCCTGTTCATCATATCCATGAAGGCAGCAGGAGCATTAGTCAATCCAAAAGACATAACTAAGAATTCATAATGCCCATACCGAGTTCTGAAAGCCGTCTTTGGAATATCCTCAGTTCTAACCTTCAGCTGATGATATCCAGAACGATGATCGATCTTTGAAAAGAATTGTGCTCCTTCCAACTGATCAAACAGGTCATCAATACGTGGCAATGGGTACCTATTTTTGATGGTGACATGATTCAACTCCCGATAATCAATACAAAATCGCATACTCCCATCTTTCTTCTTCACGAACAGAACAGGAGCACCCCAAGGAGAAGTACTAGGACGAATAAAACCAATGTCTAACAATTCCTGCAGTTGAGTCTTTAACTCCTGAAGTTCAATAGGAGCCATTCGATATGGGGCTTTGGAAATGGGTTTTGTTCCGGGTTCAAGGTCGATACAAAATTCAATTTCACGCTCTGGGGGTAGGCCAGGAAGTTCTTCGGGAAATACGTCAGGAAATTTATTAACAACAGAAATATCATTCAAAGCTGACGTATTTTTGTTTAGATATGTGACATGAGCTAAGAAAGCTTGACATCCGTTTTTCAATAAACGAATAGCTTTATGGCTTGAGATGACAGCGATTGATTTTAATGGTTTGGTTGCTTGAATTCGCATAATAGGTCGATTAGGAATATGAAAGCTAACAACCTTACGAAAACAATCATTTTTTGCATGATGAGTAGTTAACCAATCAATCCCTAGAATCACGTCAAATGCAAGTATTTTTAATGAAATAAGATCGACAGAAATGTGTGGGTACCAACTTGAACCAAGCAAGACTTATAAACCGTGGATGTAATGAAGGTTTCTCCCAATGGAGTTTTCAACTGCTAAGTCAAAGTCTAATTTCTCCGGAATCAAATTTAATCGATGAGCGCAAGTAGGAGAAATAAAAGAATGGTAGAACCGGTATCAAATAAAGTATAGACTTCGTTAGAGTTTATGATAAGCATACCCGTGATGACCTCATTCGGTTCCTTGCTTTCTGGGAGTTCACAACAAACGCTCTCCCTTACACAACCGTTTTGACTTTTCTGGGACGGCCTTTGTGCCTCTATCCTCCTACCTAAAGCTGAATTTGTCTTCGGTAAACGATAAAATCGGACTAAATGACCTTCTCTTCCCACAATTAAAACATGCTTTGGATTGGACCAACGCGCAGTTTTGGACAGATTGCCCCTCCCGTCCCGCATTTGAAACATATGATAGGTGGTCGTTCTCCTTTCCTTAACGACAGGTGCTGGTGCTGACTGTAAGACCCCGAATTTTATGAAATAAAAGTATTCAATTTTTCTTATAATTACTATTCAGTAAATGGTTAAATTGATAAAAGTTTAAAGTTATGAGTGAAATATGATTTTTTTTCAAAATAAGCAAGTGGTTATAAAATAATCATTGTTGTCGGGGAATATTCGTTTGGTCGTGGAATATTCTTTCTGTCGGGGAATATTCGTACGACGGCGCAGCCATTTGTGGGCCCCATAACAGAATAACTGTCGGATGAAGAAAACGACAAATTTGAGTTTTTACAAATAACGGCGTAGTTGTTACCGTTAACACTGTTGGAATACCCGGTGGTTAAAATACAGTAATACGCGTTATTGCACAGTAGCACACGGTATTGCATAGTATTTTTGAAATTATTGATTCTTACGTAAGAAGGCACTACTCAATAATTTGTTACAGTAATTACTGTTCAATATTTATTTTATTGATTCAATAATTGCTACGTTGAAATTTTATATTATTGTTGTTCAATAATTGTCACTGCACACAGTATTTCCCATTATCAGATCAATAATTCATATTATTTGAATAATATTATTAGATAACATTATTGGCAATGTCTAGAAAGTTCTGTCTAAGGAGAGGTTTGGTCACCTAATTGCGCGCCAGTAAGGAGAAATTCTTATTGGAAAGCCCCCTCTTTCCTGGGAACAGCCTGGTTGTCATAAATGTGATTCTGTAATATTATTTGTGAATAATTAATTATTGATTCATATGATAAGGAAATATTTATTTTATGTGGATATAAATGAGGAATATATTTTTGTGGTTAAAAATGAAGGAGTTAATGTTGAGATTTTTTATCAGTATTTTTGTCGGAATGGAGGTATTAAAAATCAGGTTTTTGAGATATTTTGCGGGGGTTATAATTTTTAATCCGACCGTTGGATCGTGGTAATTTTTGGATATGTTATACATATATAAGTTGAGTATATGCCCACAAATTTTGAACCGTTAAAAATGAACGTATGATTTGTTATGAATTTTAAGAGTGACTGATTCAGAAATCAGGTTTATAAGTATCATTTTTGGTGGAAAATTCTAGAATTGGTGGGCCCCACTTGTGGTTGGTAAAGAAATGTGCTGAATTATATTTCAAATGTGGTGGGTGGGAATAGTAGCAGGTAAAGCCATCAGGTTGCAGGTCAAACCTACCAAAATTTTTCTATAAATAGAGGGCTAAGTTAGAATTGAAAATCACACCAGAAACATAAGCTTTCTCTCTTTCTCTCTCTATATTATGAAGCATATTTTGTGAGTTTTTAGATACTTGGTGAGTTGCTATTCATCAGTGCAAGTTTCTTCAGCATCATATCCGATATCCAGTCAGAAGTACTACTGCTCTTTTGAGGTAAGGGATAGTAAGGGATAGTAATGGATTTTTAGGGTTGTTATGATTTTCAGTTTCGTAATTTTTTCTGATCTTCAAAAATTCTGGAAAAATTTGAAATGATATTTTGATGAGTTTTATTGATTGTGTCCAAAAATGGTGATTTTTGGATGTATAGATTGAGAGTTATGAATTTTATGAGAAAAGACTATTTTAAAAGTAACCGCTTATAATTCCTTGTGGTTAACTCCAAAATTGATGAAATTTTTATTGGGAGTACATGTATATGATAGAAGTATACTCTGTAAATTTCAGAATTTTTACAAAAGTACAATTTTTGATAAATGTCTAAATATTCGGTATTTTGGCCATATGAAAAATAGTAAATGACTTTTAAAAATTCTGAGAAAAATATATGTTCACTATGGGACTATATTATGCTAAATCCCAGAAAAGAAATATTTTTGGAACTGATTTGGTATTTTTCATGAAAATGTCTAGTTATGAGTAAATGAATTAAATATGTTATGTGAAGTAAGAAAATTGGAAAATAGGATTTTATGGCTTGAGAATCCTATATGAGGTATATGCAGATTTTTGATGAGGGTTTTGGTTATTGTGATAAAATCTTATGAGTTTGCATTTTAGAATGATTAAATGCATTAATTAGTAAAGTGTAAACAATTTAAATAAATTGTTTATAAGCTTAAGAAATGTTATTCTTTCAATATCATTATACCGAAATATTGGTATGATATTTTATTGTGAAATTTCTACCTTTTGTGTCGAGTTTACTATTTATGAGTTACTATTCACGAGTTACTATTTATGAGTTACTATTCACGAGTTACTATTCACGATAAAATTGGTTTCTTTTTCTAACCAAATTATAGTTGAGTTATGAATATTACTCTTGAGATTAAAACTATGTATGATTATATTGATTTTATTATCATATATAACATTTTTATAACCCTGATGTTGAAATTCTCTTTCACTAGAGTGTAAAGATGGGTAGATTATTGGTATGATCATGACTAGGGTTCTCTTTGGCCTGTAGTGCAAAGTTGAATTGTGACTGGTATGATCATGACCATTGAATTTATAATTGAATATCTTTAGCTTAAGTGCAAAGGTGAATTGATCAACATGGTTATAATTATTGTTTATATAAATTCTGAAATGATTATATATTTCTTTGAGATATTAATATATTTGGCCTGTAGTGCAAATATGAAATGTTGATGAATATCTTTGGCCTGTAGTGCAAAGATGAATTGTTGATGAATATCTTTGGCCCGTAGTGCAAAGATGAATGTTGTTGAATATCTTTGGCCAGTAGTGCAAAGATGAACAGATGTTGAGATAAACATGACCACTGGTGATACAAATGAATATCTTGGACGTAGTGCAAAGATGAATTTATTAGTATGATTATGAACAGGAAATGTGATTTGGTGTAACCATGATCTTTGATGTTTCAGGTAAAGACAGGTGATGAAAATTATCTTCGTCCTGGATGAGAAGAGGAATTTAGAACTACAGTTATGATTATGAGTTATTCATATGATTGTGGACCAGAATTGTTGATTGATGTTACAGGGATAAAACATTGTTGGTGGATTTTTAACATGGAGAAGATAATAGACTTTATAGTCTATTTGACTCTTCTAATGGATTGCTCGTTCCGCTGCAACTATGGTTGAAATTTTTATCATTTACCATATGTTCTAAATCTCTGATTTATTATTGATGAAGGCTATTGATAATTTAATTATCTTTAGTCATGATATTCTTTACTGAGCTAGTTGTGCTCACCCTTTTGCTTCACAATTCTTTCAGGTAATAAGAGTGTAGCTGGGTCGAGCGGGGTAACAAGGGAATAGAACGGTGGTCATCATTTAGTAGTTATATTTGGTGAAGAAAATAGGTGAGGCGAACCCAACGTTGGAAGGGTGTTTTGTCACTATCATACAAGATGTCTAATGACATACAACCTCGTGTCATCATAAGACAGGTTGTGCTCATCCACTTGCTGAGTATATCTATGGCACTACCTATATAATCTTGGTGTTTGTTTGAAGTATAATTCTCAATTAGAGACAGTGGAGATAATAATAAGTCAAGAGAAGACTCACCATTGGGAAGAATATGATAGTAATCTTCTCGTTTTTCTTTGGGGTCTATTGGGTCAACCAAGAAATTCTGTGGCCATATGATATCTATCATAACCTAGAGCGTGGCCTCCCATGTACGAAGGTTTCCTTGAGCACTTCCCAAAGATTCTAATTTCTAAAACAGTTTTTGACTATACCTTTATGTAAGGTGTTATTGTGAGGTGATGTCCACGGTTGGAACATGAGTCACATTTGGTATATATTTGTATCCAAACTCACAGCATATGTGTTGTTGTATTTTGCACGACAATTGTTGTAATAAAGTTGTAGTTGTTTTCTGTACCATGTATTTGACGACTCAGAATGGGTGGGTGGAATGGACCTATTTTGGGTTGTCACAGTGGTATCAGAGCTTAGGGATATGATCTCTGGCGGAGATCGGAAATATAACTAGGAGGGGAGAGATGAGTAAATCCTTCGCTAGTGTGTCCTACCTAAGCTTATTTGTTGGTCAGTCATAATATTGATATTATGTGATATGTTAATTTGTTCAATTAACTCTTGTTTTGAAGCTGTATTCTAGAATGATATCTGAAATACAGGAGATGAGCAATGGAGAAATCATGATGATAGGGAAGATGGAATCTGAAATGAAAGCAAGGTATTCTCAACTCTTTGAAATACCAGGTACGTAAATTTCGGGGACGAAATTTCATAAGGAGGGGAGATTGTAAGACCCCGAATTTTATGAAATAAAAGTATTCAATTTTTCTTATAATTACTATTCAGTAAATGGTTAAATTGATAAAAGTTTAAGTTATGAGTGAAATATGATTTTTTTTCAAAATAAGCAAGTGGTTATAAAATAATCATTGTTGTCGGGGAATATTCGTTTGGTCGTGGAATATTCTTTCTGTCGGGGAATATTCGTACGACGGCGCAGCATTTGTGGGCCCCATAACAGAATAACTGTCGGGTGAAGAAAACGACAAATTTGAGTTTTTACAAATAACGGCGTAGTTGTTACCGTTAACACTGTTGGAATACCCGGTGGTTAAAATACAGTAATACGCGTTATTGCACAGTAGCACACGGTATTGCATAGTATTTTTGAAATTATTGATTCTTACGTAAGAAGGCACTACTCAATAATTGTTACAGTAATTACTGTTCAATATTTTATTTTATTGATTCAATAATTGCTACGTTGAAATTTTATATTATTGTTGTTCAATAATTGTTCACTGCACAGTATTTCCCATTATCAGATCAATAATTCATATTATTTGAATAATATTATTAGATAACATTATTGGCAATGTCTAGAAAGTTCTGTCTAAGGAGAGGTTTGGTCATCTAATTGCGCGCCAGTAAGGAGAAATCTTATTGGAAAGCCCCCTCTTTCCTGGAACGGCCTGGTTGTCATAAATGTGATTCTGTAATATTATTTGTGAATAATTAATTATTGATTCATATGATAAGGAAATATTTATTTTATGTGGATATAAATGAGGGATATATTTTTGTGGTTAAAAATGAAGGAGTTAATGTTGAGGTTTTTATCAGTATTTTTGTCGGAATGGAGGTATTAAAAATCAGGGTTTTTGAGATATTTTGCGGGGGTTATAATTTTTAATCCGACCGTTGGATCGTGGTAATTTTTGGATATGTTATACATATATAAGTTGAGTATATGCCCACAAATTTTGAACCGTTAAAAATGAACGTATGATTTGTTATGAATTTTACGAGATGACTGGTTCAGAAATTCAGGTTAAAATCATTTTTTGGTGGAAAATTCTAGAATTGGTGGGCCCCACTTGTGGTTGGTGAAGAAATGTGCTGAATTATATTTCAAATGTGGTGGGTGGGAATAGTAGCAGGTAAAGCCATCAGGTTGCAGGTCAAACCTACCAAAATTTTCCTATAAATAGAGGGCTAAGTTAGAATTGAAAATCACACCAGAAACATAAGCTTTCTCTCTTTCTCTCTCTATATTATGAAGCATATTTTGTGAGTTTTTAGATACTTTTGAGAGTTGCTATTCAGTGCAAGTTTCCTTCAGCATTCCGATACCAGTCAGAAGTACTGCTCTTTTGAGGTAAGGGATAGTAAGGGATTTTAAGGGTTGTTAATGATTTTCAGTTTCGTAATTTTTTGATCTTCAAAAATTCTGGAAAAATTTGAAATGATATTTTGATGAGTTTTCTTGATTGTGTCCAAAAATGGTGATTTTTGGATGTATAGATTGAGAGTTATGAATTTTATGAGAAAAGACTATTTTAAAAGTAACCGCTTATAATTCCTTGTGGTTAACTCCAAAATTGATGAAATTTTATTGGGAGTACATGTATATGATAGAAGTATACTCTGTAAATTTCAGAATTTTTGGACAAAAGTAAATTTTTGATAAATGTTTAAATATTCGGCTTTTTGGCCATATGAAAAATAGTAAATGACTTTTAAAAATTCTGAGAAAAATATATGTTCACTATGGGACTATATTATGCTAAATTCCAGAAAAGAAATATTTTTGGAACGGATTTGGTATTTTTCATGAAAATAGTCTAGTTATGAAAATGAATTAAATATGTTATGTGAAGTAAGAAAATTGGAAAAATAGGATTTTATGGCTTGAGAATCCTATATGAGGTATATGCAGATTTTTGATGAGGGTTTTGGTTATTGATGATGAAATCTTATGAGTTTGGCATTTTATGATGATTAAATGCATTATTTAGTAAAGTGTAAACAATTTAAATAAATTGTTTATAAGCTTAAGAAATATTATTCTTTCAATATCATTATACCGAAATATTGGTATGGATTTTATTGTGGAATTTCTACTTTTTGTGTCGAGGTTTACTATTTATGAGTTACTATTCACGAGTTACTATTATGAGATACTATTCACGAGTTACTATTCACGATAAAAATTAGTTTCTTTTCTAACCAAATATAGTTGATTTATGAATTTACTCTTGAGATTAAAACTATGTATTGATTATATTATTTTATTATCATATATAACATTTTTATAACCCTGATGTTGAAATTCTCTTTCACTGGAGTGTAAAGATGGGTAGATTATTGGAATGATCATGACTAGGTTCTCTTTGGCCTGTAGTGCAAATTGAATTGTGACTGGTATGATCATGACCATTGAATTTATAATTGAATATCTTTAGCTTAAGTGCAAAGGTGAATTGATCAACATGGTTATAATTATTGTTTATATAAATTCTGAAATGATTATATATTTCTGAGAATATTAATATATTTGGCCTGTAGTGCAAAAGATAAATATTGATGAATATCTTTGGCCTGTAGTGCAAAGATTTGAATTGTTGATGAATATCTTTGGCCCGTAGTGCAAAGATGACATGTTGTTGGAATATCTTTGGCCCGTAGTGTGACAAAGATGAACAGATGTATGAGATAAACATGGACCAACTAGTGATAAAAATAGAATATCTTTGGACCGTAGTGCAAAGATGAAGTTATTATATG